>CM053034.1:8266397-8391397 GCA_028564925.1 Lithobates sylvaticus | reverse complement strand
CAACAATGCATTTTGTACATGTTAGTATTTTTTAAAGATTCTGCCTGGAGCTGCAGTTTAGTGGTGACAGAAGACTGTGTGACACTTTTTTTTGCAGTAATGTGCTGGAGCAGAAAATCTGTTCTATTAAAGAAGATTGATGAGCATTATGTAAATATTTGTATTTGTCTGCACATAATTGCGCCATTTCAAATTTTACCAACAGATATATTCTGAAAAGTAATAATTAATTGTCTCGTTATGATGACAGCATTCCCCCCCTGTCCTTTTGTACTGTATTATGTTCCTTATTTTATATTTAAATGATAACTATTGTCTGTCAAACAGAATATTTAAATCTAAGAACCAAGTGAAAAAAAAAAAAAAAACTTATATATGTTATATTATTTTTTTAACTATTTTATATTTATATTTTATACATGATATTTATATTTTGTATTTTAACTATGGAAAACTTATATATGTTATATTATTTTTTTAACTATTTTATATTTATATTTTATACATGATATTTATATTTTATATTTTAACTGTGGAAAACTTATATATGTTATATTATTTTTTTAACTATTTTATATTTATATTTTATACATGATATTTATATTTTAACTGTGGAAAAAAATAAAGTATGTATGTTGTGTAAGTATGTTTAACTGTAAAAAAAATAAAGTATGTATGTTATGTAAGTATGCTTAACTGCAAAAATTGTAATGTTATGCAAGTATGTTTAATTTTTTTTAATGGGGGACAATGGCTAAAATATTGAGGGTGTTCAGAATAAAAAAAAAAAAAGAAAAAGAAAAAAAAAAAATCTTTTAATTTGAATGTTTGATTGTCGTAATCTTGCTCTCCATGGTCTGAGCCAGTTAGTCTCCATGTTTGTAAAATATCCGTGTAATACATTGATTAACAAGTAAGCCTCAGCAGGAACTGTCCCAGCTGTCAGGCTGACAGTCCATGCCTTGATTCAGCTATTTCACTGTGGACTGCTATCAGTATATCATATGGAAATGATTCTATAGAATCCAACTGACCCGCTGCCTGGGAGCGAGAATCCCTGGCTGAGGTGGGCTCAGTGACACCTTTAATCCTCAAGGCCATCAGAAAATTCCTTATTAAAAAAGGAAGAGAGGGAGGAGGAAGATTTTTTATTTAGGAAAGGTACAACTGTGGGGGGGTAAGTGACCGCTTGCTTTTCAATGTGTGTACAGGAGCATGATAATATTTTGTTTTCACTGTGCTTACTTATTTATTTTATTTTACTTATATTTATTATTTATTATTATTATTATTTATTATTTTCCAGGTGCATTTTTAATTTAAAAAAAAAAAAAATATAGCAAAATTAGCCGTACCCCATTTATATTAGGGTAGCAGAAATACAATCTATATTGTGATTTTATCTAAAAAAATATTTTATCCCAAAAAAAAAAAAATTAATCTAATGATAAATTTGATTAATCATGTTTTACATACATACTTATATTTATAAAAATACACGTCACAGAAAAATATGAATTATCATAGACAAGAAATGATTGTTGAAATTAATGCGCATTTTGGAGGAATGGCCAGAAATGTAAACTTTTAATTAGTAAAAAAAAATTAAAAATAATAAAAAAAAAAAAAAAAGGACTATGCAGGTTTATGAGAAAGTTAAGTACATTGAATGAACATTCTAATACAATACCAATGCTCTATTTTATTGTGCAAAAATATGAACTTTACCTTTTAAAGGAATTGATGTTCACTATAATTTGTAAAACAGACAAAAAAAAAAAAAAATGTATTCTTTGCTGCTATGATTAATCCGGAGTAAAAGTCATCATTTACCCTACATGACCATGGTGATAAATGTTCAAGGCATCATCCATTCAGCCTGGCGGCTATTTCTGCTTCCCCCCTCTAGCCCTTTGTACCCCCATAAAAAAAAGAAAATATACAAATAATATTCCCTGCAAGCAAAGAGCCCAATAAACACAGGCTTAATGTTCGAGTCTTGGCGTTGCATCATTATTGCAAATTCTTTTTCTTTTTTTTGGCTTTATATAAGAAAATATAATTCCTAATCTTGGGAAAGTGATATATGAATGCTTATTGGTGATTATCAATGATTTCTGATGTAAATCAACCCAAATCCTTATTTTGTTTCCTATGAATTGATTTTTAAAGGCAACTTTATGTATTTTTAAAAATGCATATTCATTGTTTAAATAGGGTCTGTGTAATATTGCTAATGAGCCATAATGATATATATATATATATATATATCAATGTATTAATATCATTATATCAAAAAAAAAAAAAAAATATATATATATATATATATTTTATTATTATTATTATTATTATTATTATTTTTTTTTTTTGATATAATGATATTAATACATTGATAAAAAATTATAAAAATAACTTACACTTCATACTTCTTCATACATGTTACATATTAAAGTATACTTAAAATTTAAATTAATTTATAATTCATTATAATTAATAGCCAAAGTATATCTTTTTTTTTTTTTTTTACATAAATGATATGTGATTTATTTGTAAATGTTCACTATCTTTATCATTAGTGTGTTCTAAATACAAACTGCACTGAACGGTATGACACTTACAATACAGTAACAGATACGGTGATGTACAATACGCCCAGAAAAATACGTTTTTTTAAAAATTCAGTTAAAGTGGAAGTTCACTCTCCTGATCAATATTGATTATTGTTAATCCTCATGCTGCTGGCATTAGTAAATAGGTGGGGAAGTATATCATGTTGACTTGTTATGAACTTTCTTTTTCATTTCTTCAGTTACTTCCTGGTTTCTTGCCTAGGCAAATGATGTCATACATTCCAGGAGTCTTTAGAAGGAAAGGAAAGGAGGAGGGGTTTTTCTCAGCTAAGCACACCCTACATGCCTGAACTAAGGCAGATGGATTCCAGGAAGTAAATGCTACATTACATCATTTGCCCTTACTCAACATGGCCACGGCTAGAAATGCTAGGTGGTGTCTTTCAAAGTGATTTATTGGTGTCAAATAATGTCATACATCCCAGGAGTCTTCAGGAGGGGAGGAGGGGTTTTTCTTAGCTAAGCACACCCTCCTGCCGACATGCCTGAGCTAAGGTAGATGGATTCCAGGAAGTAAAGCCTACATTCATCATTTGCCCTTACTCAAGATGGCCACGGCAAGAAATGCTAGGTGGTAGGTGGTGTCTTTTAAAGGGATTTATTGGTGTCAAATAATGTCATACATCCCAGGAGTCTTCAGGAGGGGAGGAGGGGTTTTTCTTAGCTAAGCATACCCTCATGCCGACATGCTTGAACTAAGGCAGATGGATTCCAGGAAGTAAATCCTACATTCATCATTTGCCCTTACTCAAGATGGCCTCGGGTAAAAATGCTAGGTGGTAGGTGGTGTCTTACAAAGGGATTTATTGGTGTCAATGTCTTCAGGAGGGGAGGAGGGTTTATTCTTAGCTAAGCACCCACCCCCCCCCTGCCTACATGCATGAACTAAGGCAGTTACAATTACTACCAGAGGCATGATGGGACTTGTAGTTCTGCAACACCTGGAGGGTGAACTAAGGCAGATGAATCCCAGGAAGTACATGCTACATGATTCATCTGCCCTCACTCAAGATGGCCGCTGACAGAAATGCTAGGTGGTGTCTTTCAAAGTGATTTATCAGTGTTAAATAATGTCAGACATCCCAGGAGTCTACAGGAGGGGAGGAGGGTTTTTTTTCTTAGCTAAGCACCCCCTCCTGCCTACATGAGCTAAGGCAGTTACAATTACTACCAGAGGCATGATGGGACTTGAAGCTCTGCAACAGCTGGAGGGTGAACTAAGGCAGATGAATTCCAGGAAGTACATGCTACACGATCCATCTGCCCTTACTCAAGATGGCCGCTGCCAGAAATGTTAGTGGGGATGTTTTTCAAAGTGATTTCTCATCAAAATAAAACATGGAGACATAGATGGAGGGGGGGATTTTTTTTTTTTTATATATTAAAAATGAATTAAATTGTGTTTTTGGTTTGTGGTGCTCAGATGCAGTGAAGATCCGCTTTAAATGTAAAGCTTGTTACTTGTAAAAAGTAATATTTTTCATATACTGTAAATTCTCCCATTTAATAAAAATGATATATTATTTAACCATACCAAATATTGTATTGTATGTGCACACACCCCTGAATATATTATTGCCAGTGGCCCTCCGATATTCACCATTGCTTCATCAGCATTCTTTATTCCATCCTAATTTTAGAGTGTTCCAGTACAATGTATTTCTACATTCATTGAAATATATCAAGCCATTGGCTGCTGATTAACCACTTGCCGACCGGCGCACGACGATATACGTCGGCAGAATGGCACGTACAGGCAGGAGGGCGTATATATATAAGTCCCTCCTTAATGCCTGCCGTGCCATCGGGAGCGCGCCGGGAGCGCCGCGCTCCCGCGCCGGGAGTGGCGCGCTCCCGCGCCGGTCGGGGCCCCGTGAGTCCGGTCGCGATCCCTGCGGACTCGATCACCGCGGGGACCCCCTCGATCGTCTCACGGGAAGGCTGAACGGGGAGATGCCGAGATAAACAGCATCTCCCCGTTCTGCCTAGCAACTAGTGATGCCGATCTCTGCTCCCTGTGATTGGAGCAGAGATCAGCATTCACTAGCTGACAGCCACGCCCCCCCCCCCACAGTAAGAAACACACCCCTAGGCATACTTAACCCTTACACTGCCCCCTTGTGGTTAACCCCTTCACTGCCAGTGTCATTTATACAGGAATCAATGCATTTAAATAGCATTGATTGCTGTATAAATGACAATGGTCCCAAAAATGGGTCAAAAATGTCCGATGTGTCCGCCATAATGTCGCAGTCACAAAAAAAATCGCAGATCGCCGCCATTACTAATAAATAAAAATTATTAATAAAAATGCTATAAAACTATCCCCTATCTTGTAAACGATATAACTTCTGCGCAAACCGATCAATAATCGCTTATTGCGATTTTTTTTACCAAAAATATGTAGAAGAATACGTATCGGCCTAAACTGAGGAAAAAAAAATGTTTTTTTATATATTTTTTGGGGATATTTATTATAGCAAAAAGTAAAAAATAATGCATTTTTTTCAAAAATGTCGCTCTATTTTTTTTTATAGCGCAAAAAATAAAAACCGCAGGGGCGATCAAATGCCACCAAAAGAAAGCTCTATTTGTGGGAAAAAAAGGACGTCAATTTTGTTTGGGAGCCACGTCGCACGACCGCGCAATTGTCAGTTAAAGCGACGCAGTGCCGAATCGCAAAAAGGGGCCTGGTCCTTTGGCTGCAAATTGGTCCGGGGCTGAAAGTGGTTAAAGCCATCCTTATTGGCCTACATGAAAAGCAAACAGCAAGATCAATGTAGACCTGGCTGATTGGATCAACGAGTGGTCAACAAGTGGTTCACCACCAATGTCCTCATAGCTGGTTTCCATAGTTTATAGAGGTCCATACTTAGACAAGACAAGATTCGATATTGGGGTTGATTTACTGAAGGACACTAGACTGTGTACTTTGCAAGTGCAGTTGCTCCAGAGCTTAGCAAATTGTATTATTATTTGACTTGATGCTGGTGAGTTCCCAATCAGCCGGTCACTGATGTACCAGGAACAGGAGGGCTGGTCTTTACTGCAGTTCATACTTTTCTCTATGGGAAGTGATGTGAGGCCAGATTCACTTTCAGGTTTGATAGACGAATGCAGCAGCTGGGCAAGGATCAGACCATGTGGAGCTTTGCTAGGGGGTGACGATGAGCACTTCTGACCACTGTAAACATCCGTTACCGCACAGAGATTATAGTTCCTGTCTCTCCATTGACTTTCCTCAACCCAGGCTAATCCTTCTCTATCGACACTGTAACAGGATGGGGGAAATAATTAAAGCTAAACTCCCGTCAGTTATAAAAAAAACGCACATTATGCAGTTCTGTGTCCTTAATGCAAACATTGAATGTTTTTTTACGCAAGCATTATAGGTATCTTAACCACTTGTTACCGGTACGTCGCTGGATTGGATGAAATCAAATTTCGGGGCCCTTCAATGTGAAAATAGTCCTAGCTGCTAAGAAGCCGCTGGATTTGCTTTTACAGATTGGGGAAGGGGGTTTCACCCCCCCTCCCACCGCCACCTTTACAAGGCTCTCCTGTGAGATCGGGGAGCCCTGGTAATGTGACCGGCGGCATCCGCTTCCTGGGACACAGTAAGAGGAACTGATGCTGTTCCTCCCACTGTGCGACGTCCAAAACCGGAAGCATTAAGGATTTAGTCAGTTCTGGCAGAAGGAGGTCCCACCCTTCTCCCGGTGGCACCTTTACCGGGCACTCCCGTGGGATCGGGGAGCCCAGGTAATAATGTGACTAGCGGCATCCGCTTCCTGGGACACGGTAAGAGGAACTGATGCTGTTCCTCCCACTGTGTAATGTCCGAAACCGGAAGCGTTGAGGATTTAGTCACTTCTGGCAGAAGGAGGTCCCACCCTCCTCCCAGCGGCACCTTTACTGGGCACTCCCGTGGGATCGGGGAACCCGGTAAGGATGTAACCAGCGACATCTGCTTCCTGGGACACAGTAAGAGGAACTGATGCTGTTCCTCCCACTGTGTGACGTCTGAAACCGGAAGTGTTGAGGATTTAGTCAGTTCTGGCAGAAGGAGGTCCCACCCTCCTCCCAGCGGCACCTTTACCGGGCACTCCCGTGGGATCGGGGAACCCGGTAAGGATGTAACCAGCGACATCTGCTTCCTGGGACACAGTAAGAGGAACTGATGCTGTCCCTCCCACTGTGTGACGTCCAAAACCGGAAGCATTGAGGATTTAGTCAGTTCTGGCAGAAGGAGGTCCCACCCTCCTCCCGGCGGTACCTTAACCGGGCTCTCCTGTGAGATCCGAAACCGGAAGCGTTGAGGATTTAGTCACTTCTGGCAGAAGGAGGTCCCACCCTCCTCCCGGCGGTACCTTTACCGGTCTCTCCCGTGAGATCAGGGAGCCCGGTAAGGATGTGACCAGCGACATCCGGTTCCAGGGACACAGTGAGAGGAACTGATGTTGTTCCTCCCACTGTGTGATGTCAGAAACCGGAAGCATTGAGGATTTCATCACTGCTGGTTTCGGTCTCATGCAAACAAGCTGTTACTGTCTTCTTGAACAAGCATCTGATCAAACCAAGGATGCTTTGGAGGGCAGAGAAGACCCCAGATCTCGTCATCAGGAAGACCTGTCATGGTCCATGCTATCACAAAGGGATGTTGTTCATTCCTACTGATAGCAAAAAAAGAGCTGAAAAAAATTTAAGATGCAGTGTAAATTTAAAAAAATTCAATAATCGAATTAAAAAAAATTAACATGCCCCGCCCTCCTCCCTGTGCTCGAGCACAAAGGCAAACACATACGTTGGTCTCGCACATATGTAAACCATGTTCACACCACCCACACATGTGATGTATCACCACAATTGTTATAGCGAGTGCAATAATTCTACCACCAGACCTCCTGTGTAACTCTAAACTGTTAGCCTGTGAAGGGTTATAAAGCGTCGCCAATGGAGATTTTCAAATATCGTTAGTTTGGTGCCGTTCCACAAGTGCCGTGACCATAAACTTTTATCTTTTACCAAACAATTGTGTATGATATTGTGTTTTTGTGCTTTAAAACTGCTGTGCAAATACCGCGTGACATAAAAAATTGCACCGCCCACCATTTTATTCTCTAGGACAGGCGTCTCAAACTGGCGGCCCTATAGTTGTTACGAAACGACAAGTCCCATGATGCATTGCAAGGCTGACAGTTACAAGCATGACTCCCACAGGCAGAGGCATGATGGGACTTGTAGTTTTGCAACAGCTAGAGGGCCGCCAGTTTGAGACCCCTGCTCTAGTGCCTCTGATTAAATATATATATATATATATATATATATATATATATATATATATATATATATATATATATATACATATATGATGTTTGGGGGTTCTAGATAATTTTCTAGCAAAAAATGTTTATTTGAATTTTTACATATAGATATAGGTGATAAGTGTCAGACTTGCCCAGTGTTGTATTGGTTAATTTGACTAGGAATCAGCCTCTTGCACTCCCCTGTTCAGACTGGGGGAATGGGATGCAGCACAAGGAGCCAATCAGATGGGCTCAATACAAGAAACATAGGATAGGAGGAGCTAGTTTGCTGCTTATCCTTTACTGTCCAGTCACAGGCTGGGGAAGGGACAAGACTTGTAAAGCCTCATACATTCCGACAACAAAACTGTGGAATTTTGTTTGAAGGTTGTTGGCTCCAACTTGTCTTGCATACACACAGTCACACAAATGTTGGCCAACAATTACGAACGTAGTGACGTACAAGACGTACGTGATATCTCCATTACGAACGCGAGCACTTCCGGCTCGTCCTTGATTCCGAGCATGCGTGTTTGTACTTTGGACTTTTGTGTACACACGATCAGGAAAATCCGACAACACACATGTGTTTGCGGAAAATTTGAAAACGTGGCAGCCAACATTTCTTGCCAGAAAGTCCGACAACAAATGTCCAATGGAGCATACACGTGGTCGGACTTTCCGCCAACAAGCTCACATACAACATTTCCCGTCAAAAAATCCGATTGTGTGTATGCGACTTTAGAGTCTTTCACACTGAGGGACTGATCGGGAGGACCTGATCAAACCATGTATTGCTATCTATGGAGCAGCAGATGACAGTGGACATGTCTTCCGCTGATATCCGATCTGATTCGGTCCACTAAAAACAGATGGATGGGGATACGTTCCCCGTCCACCCAGCCGATCAGATGACATTCTGATGGAAACGGACAGCAGGCTGTGTCTGTGTCCGCTCTTCATAGCGGAGTGGACGCGGACCTGTTATCTGCCTTCTCAGCGGGGACCAAGTCTGAAAAGGGCCTTGCCTAACTTCAGCAAAGAACAACTAGACATGTGCACAACAAAAAAAATAGTTTTCTTTCGTTTCGTTTTTTTTTTAGTTTTTGAAAAAAAATTGTTTTTTTTCGTTTCCGTTGATTCGTAACAATTCGTACATTCGTAAGTCGTCGTCGTTCGTATTCGTAACGATTCGTACATTTGTAAGAGTTATTTTTTGTTGATTCGTTTTTTCGTTAGTTTAATTTTCGTTCATTTGTTTTTTCGAAATTCGGACGCATTAGTAGTTATTCGTATATTCGTAACATTCGTAGATTCGTAATCGGAGCATAATTCATAATTTTATGTAATGTGTATGCTATTATTACATTTTAATAATTTACGAATCGAAAAAAAAAGTTACGAATCAAAAAAAAAAAGTTGCGAATCGAAAAAAAAGTTACGAATGTACGAATTTTTTTGTTCAATCCATTCATTACGAATCGAAAAAAAAGTTACGAATCGAAAAAAAAAAGTTACGAATGTACGAATTTTTTTGTTCAATCCATTCGAAGCACGTTAAGCAGCACCATTGTAAGGGACGCGGAAAATTACCAATTCAACCAAAAAAAAAGTTACGAATGTACGAATTTTTTCGTTCATTTTCGTTGTTCCTTTTTTAGTTTTTCGGATTTTCGTTGTTTGGTTTTTCGGATTTTCGTTGCTTTTCGGATTTGTTCGATTCGAACGATTCGTTAATCGGATTCGTACGATTCGAACGATTCGTTCATTCGTACGAAAACGAAAAACAAAAAAAAAAGAAACGAATTGCACATGTCTAAAAACAACCAGGTTGCCTGCATTGTCAGATAGGGCTGTGCTGGGTGGTAGAGCTATTTACATGTCAGAGATGGATGGACAGAGATAAAAAATGATTTGGCAGGTGCAATGGCTCCCATATACGATTCTTCTGAATGGGAACTGTTTGCCTGGAGTTCAGCTTTAACCATAAGTGCTCCACTGCTTTTTGTCTGCCAAGTCAAGAATTACAGCTCAGTGGGTCTCAGCAGAAAGATGGATGAGCTGATATGTTACCACTCATCATTCCCGGTGAGACATCTGTCTGTCCATGGCCTGCTCACGAGTAAGACCTCTTACAAAGCCCTTATTGGCCTCTTGCCCTTCATCACAATGCTACTACTAATTTGCACATTGGACGACTCCTGAAATGTTTGCCAACCAGGCCCAGATTGACAATCTGTCAAGACCAGCACTTGTTAGAAAGGCGGGTTGCACGTTCGTAAAAGTCTTGAATAAAAACAGCAAAAAATCCAAACAACCAATTGACTTTCGCGTTGGTCCCCGTCAAACTCTTGCTGGGTTAGAAATAATGTCTATATATTTTTGTGCTGCAAGGCTTAGCAATGTGTTGGCGGCATACCCAAGGACAAATCAATGGGGACTTATTTTTATCATTATTATTTTTTTTAACCCAGTCCAACTTCAATTTCTTCCATCTAAGACCCCTTTCACACTGGGGCGTTTTTCTGGTGTTTTTCAGGCGCTTTAGCGTTAAAAAAAGCGACTGTAAAGCGCCTGAAAGAAGCCGCAACTGCAATCCCAATGTGAAAGCCCGAGTCCTTTCACACTGAGACCCCTTTCACACTATGGCGTTTTTCAGGCGCTTTAGCGTTAAAAAAAACGACTGTAAAGCGCCTGAAAGAAGCCGCAACTGCAATCCCAATGTAAAAGCCCGAGTGCTTTCACACTGTCAAAAAAAGTCCTGCAAGCAGCTTCTTTGCAGCTCTTTTGGAGCGGTGAATGCACGGCTCCTAAAGCCCCCCTTCCCATTGAAATCAATGGGAAGCGCCTACAAAATGCCTGAAAAGCGCCTGCAAAGCGCTTTTAGCAGCGGCGCTTCGTGGGCGCTTTTAACCCTTTACTAGCGGGGGTTAAAAGCGCCCCACTAGCGCTCGAAAAACGCTGGTAAAGCACCGCTAGTTTAAGCGGCGCTTCACGATCGTTTTTTAGACGCTGGCAGTGTGAAAGGGCTCTTAAAGCACTTGGGTTTTCACATTGGGATTGCAGATGAGACTTCTTTCAAGCGCTTTACAGCTGCTTTTTTTAACGCTAAAGCGCCTGAAAAACGTCACAGTGTGAAAGGGGTCTTAATGTGTGTGGAATTACAAAAGTGTATTTTTTAGGTTTGGTTTATTTTTTTAAAAAAACACAAAAGCCACCTGGAAAAAATCAGTAATTTTTTTTTTCTATGCTAAAAACAGGTTTATCAATCTTTAGGAAATTCATTGGTTAAAAAAAAATAAAAAAATGTAATATTTTGTTAATTTAACATCTCTCGTATATATGTTGTCCTAAAAAAAATTCAATTTGGAAAAAAAAAATAAAAAAAAATCTCTTTATGAGACATAATGGTAAATTTATCGCTCTCAGTACAATACAGCCTTTTGTGTCAGTTAGATTGTAATTTGTAAATGATTGCAATTCATCTGCTTTTTAGACATGATTGATTTGTTTTGGCAACCCGAGAACAAATGTTGACAAATATGCGTAACAGGCAAATTATACAAAATCAATGGAAATGTCCTGCGAATCTGCATCCTGCGGATTATGATGCATTCTCAGCGAGGGATTGCTAATTAATAGTTGAATGACTTCCATACATTATTAACCAATTCATTGATTATTGGTTATACAGTCTGAACAAAGATACATTGGGATTGAATTATTAAAGCAGTAGAGCATGTTCACTGTTCAAAGTCAATTTTCACTTTGCAAGGACATTTTCACTTAGCTTAGGAGAGAAGATCTCGAAAATACAGCACCACATCCCTTAGAAAATTGTTGAAAAATGGGAAAGGATAAATGGAATTTTTAAGGTGCCAAATTATAACAAAATAGTTTTTATAAAAAATAGAAATTTATTCAAGCAATAAAAACAGAGCATACAAAGAGTAAATATTGATAATACAGTACTAATACATGTGCTGACTGATTTTATCTCTACACGTTTCGCCTCGGTAATGGCTTCTTCAGGAGATGTAATTGATATCAGGCACAATAAGCACTAAAAATAAACAGAGTTTTGTTGAAAAGCAGAACAATCAACAATTGTAACAATTACAGTATATGAATGGATACAATTTAAACAAATTGAAAAAACATTCATCGACTGAAACGAAGATGAAATCAGTCAGTACATGTATTAGTACTGTATTAGCAACATTTACTCTTTCTATTCTCTGTTTTTATTGCTTGAATAAATTTCTATTGTTCTAATTTGGCACCTTAACCACTTCCCGCCCGACCTATAGCAGAATGACGACCGGGCGGTGGTTTCGTTATCCTGACTGGGCGTCATATGACGTCCTTCAGGATAACATGCCGCTGCGTGCCTGTGGGGGCATGCATCGCGGCGATCGGTGGAGCGGTGTGTCAGTCTGACACACCGCTACACTGATATTGGTAAAGAACCTCCGGCGTGTCCAATCACGGCTGATCACGATGTCAACAGGAAAAGCCGGTGATCGGCTTTTCTTCACTCGCGTCTAACAGACGCGAGGAGACAGCCGATCGGCGGGTCTCCTGACAGCTCTGGTGCTGTAAGTGGCCAGAGCCGGGGTGACGTCACTCCCTTCGCTCCGGCAAGTACCGGCACGATACGCCAAACCTTCGCTGGACCTTCACTGCACTTGCACCGCTGACGTCAGCAGTTGTATGCAAGGTGAATATGTCCTAAACCGTACAGGTTTAGGAGATATTAATTTTAGCTACAGGTAAGCCTTATTATAGGCTTACCTGTAGGTAAAAATGACCAAGCGGACAATACAACCGCTTTACCGGGCGATTGCTCGAACCCGGAAGAAACACCAAGGGAACATGTCGGCTCCCACAGCGGTGACCGGGCAGCCCTGTGGGAGCTTCGTTCTAAGGTGCGTATTTCATAATGAGCTCGTATGCGGTGCATTTTTTGTCCTAAAGCATCCCCATCCCGATATCTAACCATAGATGGTAGAAGATTCCTGAAGAATGGAGCAAAGAAGAACAGGATATAGAGAACACTACTTGCCCTACAACAGATCTTTGAGCTCCTGACATCTTCTGGGTTTCTCACCATGACAGCAGTGGATGTGCAATTAGATGATCCTGCCTTCTTTTTATGCGGCAGGCTCGTTGTGTGCAATACTACAAGGCCTCTAAGTGTGAGGGACTCTCGTTATCTCCACCTAGGAAGGTCAAAGGCTCACTTATTGCAAGCAATCCTTGAATCTGGAGAATCATATGTGATAACTGAATGATCTATCACCAACCTAGCAAATATTCCTGTAACAGAAGATGTAATAACCAGCCATGCCTTTTAAGAGAAGGGCATCTGTACTAGTTTACCGGGAGTGTCACCGTGTCAAGTGGTTGCAAATATCCATAACATAGTGTACACGGATTAGGAGGACATCTGAGTAGTGTACATTCAGGAAATGCATAAATAATAAATCATTTTATTGGATATAGGATACAAATCTACCTTTTAATATTTTTTCTGTAACATTGAATATTCCTGTACATTTCCCCCCTCTGATCGTTAAGCTTTGAAAGCACATGTCTCTGTATGAAGGATACTGTCACAGAAAGGTCCTCACCGATGACCCTCTTGGCCTGTCAGGTCCATTTCATGTAAAAAGATACAGCCTCCATGGGTCTTGTAATGCTGTTACTCGATGAGGTACAATTTAAAGGACACAGACCTCAGTCTGGAAGATGAGATCATTAGTGATAACCCAGAAATCAGCAAAACATGAGCTGAGGAAGCACAAATATACATAATGCACGCATGAAATATTTAAAATATAATCCAGGCAGAGAAAAATAAGTAGTTTGTGCCTTAAAGGACACCTGTCATGAGTGGGAAGAGGTGAGTTGACATTGCTAGTCTTCTCCTGTCTAATTTAAGTACGTTGACGGGGTCAGAACAAGCATGCTGCATATGAAAGTGACAGGTATCTGTGTACATGCTGCAGGTTAGTGATTTAAAAAGTACTAAAGGCTAACTTGACCGTTGTATATAAAGTTAAAATATAAGTAGCCCGGCATGTTTAAAAAATATATTTTTTTTACAGTGGAGTTTTCGCTGTAATATTCAACTCCTCTAAAGCGCTGCCGCCCTCAGACTCAGCAATCTGAACTTCAGTGCCACTTCTCTTCTCGTCACAGCTCAGCCTGCAGTATCCTGCTTGTAAACTTCTTACCTCCTTGCTGTAGTGCTTCTGCTAGACCTGTGATCCTATTCACATGTGTTATATGATTTCTGTGCTCACCTTTGAGCGTCACCTGCTATTCTGTGGGTTTATATTTCAGTTCTCTGCCATCACTTTCTGGCCCACCTACCAGTTTGATTTCCTATATAATCATAATATACTGTATATCATCACTGCAGCCTAGGTTGCCTGAGCAACTTCCTAGTTCTCTGTGCTCTTGTTTGTCTACTATTACATGTATTCCGTGGGATTATATTTCTATTCTCTTCCATCACTTCCTGGCCCACCTACCAGTTTGCTTCCCTATATAATCATTATATACTGTATATGATCACCAAAGCCTACGTTGCCTGAGCAACTTCCTAGTTCTCTGAGCTCCCGTTTGCCTACCATTACATGTATTCTGTGGGGTTTATGTTTCCTTTCCCTTCCATCACTTCCTGGCCCACCTACCAGTTTGCTTCCCTATATAATCATAATATATCTGGGATATGCAATTAGCGGACCTCCAGCTGTTGCAGAACTACAAGTCCCATGAGGCATAGCAAGACTCTGACAGCCATAAGCATGACACCCAGAGGCAGAGGCATGATTGGACTTGTAGTTTTGCAACAGCTGGAGGTCCACTAATTGCATATTTCCGATATATATGATCTTTTTGGGGGTTTGGCAGGGGGCGTGTCCCATGCCTACATACTTTTGCTAATAGGTGTCCCTCGTTCCCATCTCAAAAAGATGGGAGAAATGAAGTAGGCAAACAGGAGCTCACAAAACCAGAAAGTTGCTCAGGCAACGCAGGCTGCAGTAGCCTGCGTTGCCTGAGCAACTTTCTGGTTTTGTGAGCTCCTGTTTGCCTACTTCATTTCTCCCATCTTTTTGAGATGGGAACGAGGGACACCTATTAGCAAAAGTATGTAGGCATGGGACACGCCCCCTGCCAAACCCCCAAAAAGAGAATTATACACAACAATGATTAGTAAAACCAAAAAGGTATTTTTTTGCCTTTATTTTGGCTTTTGAAATTTACAAATGCAGCAATTTAAAAAATGTAATGAAAGGTCAAGCACTTCTTCAATAATTAAAAATGCATTTTATGTAAAGCCCCATACACACGGTCGGACTTTTTCATCAATTTGGTCCGATCGGACAAGGTTGTTGAAAAATCAGACCGTGTGTATGCACCATCGGACAGTGTTCGTCGGTTTGTCCGTCGGACAAAGTCTTATCTCCTGCTGGAAAGATTTGCCGTCAACCCGGTCCGATCACACCAAATCCGATCGTGTGTACGGTTGTCCGACCGGACAAAGTGCTACGCATGCTCAGATCACATTACAAGACCAAAGCTATTGGCTACTAGCCTCTACGTAGTCCCGTCGTAGGCAACAAACGTCACCACGTTCAGAATGATCGGATTTTCCGACAACTTTGTCCGACCGTGTGTACGCAAAACCAACATCGGACAAAGTATGACGGACATGGTCCGACGGACCTGGTCTGCGGATTGTCCGACCGTGTGTATGGGGCTTAAGACTATATAGATCAGACCAAAATGAGGGGAAAAGAGGGACTTTGTTCCAAATCAGGGACAGAAGGGAGCTATGCAACTATTACATGTATTCTGTGGGTTTATATTTACTTTCTCTTCCATTGCTTTATAGCCCACCTACCAGTTTTGGTTCCCTATATAAGCATAATATATATGATTACTGCAGTCCGTGTTGCCTGAGCAACTTACCAATTCTCGGAGCTCTTGTTTGCCTACTATTACGTGTGTTCAGTGTCTGACTTCCCATGCACTGACCCTGGCTTTGTCTACTGTCTGTGCTTGCCTGCCGCCCGCCCTGATCTCGGCTTGTTTCTTGGATCTCCTTTGTATCCTGCCATTTGTAATCTGCACACCGAGTGGACTCTGCATCCTCAGCTAGGCATACCTGGGGGGCCACGACCTGGTTTTAGCTTGCTGCAAGTCCATCCCCACCATCAGGGGCCCTAGTGAAGAAGCAGACTGGGGCATCGTCTCCGCATCCTGGAGAGCCCAGTGTTGGGAATCTATTACAAACACCTGACACTGGGTTGAATGATGCCAAGTGTCATCTAACCCACTTCTTGTGAGCCTAGGCCATCATGAACACACCTCCTTAGGGGGAGGGGGGTGTCATACTGTACAGAATGATGCTTAGGCATAATCACCTGAGTGCTGCACTGCCTGGGATTAGAGAATGCCCACTGCTGACACTGAAAGAGAAGAGGAAGGACCTCTGACTTGACCAGCCACACTACAGCAGAATTTAAGCTATGTATGAGGAGATTAAAAAACCTAAATGGCGGGGGTGGGTTCAGGGGGTATGGGGGAATTTCTTGAAACCTGAAGTTTAACTCCGAAGCCAAATGCACCAACATGAGCCTGACCAGTAGCATTTTTAGAAAGGTTTCCTTCAAATGGGAGGTATGACAAACATCAAAGTAGACCAGAATGGTTAGAAGCATGGGATCTGCCCGTGTTGATATGTTTTTTGAAATGGCACTGTTATCCAGAACTTGGCTTTATTATCTAGAGAGGGCCATTAAACTGGAACCAGCCAATAGACAGTAAAGATCCCAAGATGACGTCATTGTATGACAAAACGCGTGTTGGGAGGAGTTGGCGTGCTGACGTCAAAGCGTTTATCGGTCTGAGGGGACGGGCGTTCGCACAGCCGGCCGGATATTTCTGCTGTTTTATCATTTTAATGCTGTAAGTATGATTTTGATTCCTATTAAATAATACTATATCGGATTTACGCTATGGTGAGTTCCTTCTTTCCTTCTGGGTAACATTCGACCATTTCCCATGGTTCCCGATTGATCATGGTATCCCGGCTATCTGTTGGACATACATCCTTTCCATCACACCGACCATCTTGAGATACCGCTGTAGAGCCCTCTGGATAAAGGCCCTGGCTGGGTGTTTAGCCACAAGCTTATCTAGCTTGCCCTGTGGTAAGCGCGCATTTTGTGTGGTGTTGGCACATTGTTTGCGGTGGAGGAATTCGTCACAGATTATTATCTATTTATGCACAACTGTGTCTACGGACTTTACTTGACACCAATAATATTGTTGGACGTTACTAATATTTTTTCTCATATTCACTTATGATACTCACTTTGGGACTTTTTTTAATATCAATATTGTTATACCTACAATATAACCATACACCGCTTTTCATATATTGGTTGTTTTTCACATTTTGTATTTATGTACATATGTGTGTATATGCATATGGTTTAGCGCTGCTACATTGTTTTTTCTGTAGACAGTGAAGCCTGAAAAGCCTTAGTGCCCATCCTGATGTCTTGCACCAGGGCAGTGACCAGCTAGACAGGGAAGCCTTCCCATAGGTGAGAGTCCTTGAGAGGTAGAGTCCTTGCTAAGTGTAATGTCTGATTCATCCACTGGGGGCTCAGTCATCTCCACTACCTCCGCAGCACATTGATGAGGTCTCAGCCACATCACCTGATACCTCCTCTTGTTCCTATTTAAACAACTGCCACCAATTACTCATCGTTCGTGCTAGGAACCTGTTACCAGGCGTAAGTGCACGATCCGCACGTTGCTGCTTACTACTCCACGTTTGGGCCGGACAGAGCCCCTCTCACTACTCCTCGTTCGAGCCGGACAGAGCCCCCTTCCTTCTCTCTGTTTGGGCCGGACAGAGCCCCACTTCATCCTCTTCGTTAGGGCCAGACAGAGCCCCACTTCATCCTCTTCATTATGGGCGGGACAGAGCCCCACTTCATCCTCTTCGTTTGGGCCAGATAGAGCCCCACTTCATCCTCTTCGTTATGGGCGGGACAGAGCCCCCTTCCTCCTCTTCGTTTGGGCCGGACAGAGCCCTACTTCATGCTCTTCATTTGGGCCGGATAGAGCCCCACTTCCTCCTCTTCGTTTGGACCGGACAGAGCCCCACTTCATCCTCTTCGTTTGGGCGGGACTGAGCCCCCTTCCTTCTCTTCGTTTGGGAGAGACAGAGCCCCACTTCATCCTCTTCGTCTGGGCCAGATAGAGCCCCACTTACTCCTCTTCTTTTGGGCCGGACAGAGCCCCACTTCATCCTCTTTGTTTGGGCCAGACAGAGCCCCCACTTACTACTCTTCGTTTTGGGCCAATAAACGCTTCACCACCATCTCTCCAGACGTACGGAGTGTCCCCACCAGCATAATACAACTCACTGCAAGTATACCTGTACTGCATAAACTTTGTACTTCTGAACTGCTACTGCCTTGCTGACTCTCTTGAACCCTAAGTTATGGCTGTATATAAACTCTCAAAATAAACCCCAACTAGTCCCTCAACATACCTTCGTTCCTATATCTTCATTTTGCCATAAGGTGTAAGGTGTATATATAGTATGTATATAAGTCCGAAGCTGTGATCCTCTACAAAAACACTACTAGCTCACTGCCTGAAGCATTACACTAAGGCCCCTTTCACACTGGGGCTGGAGCGGCGTCGGCGGTAAAGCAGCGCTATATTTAGCGCTGCTTTACCGTCATTTTAGCCGTGGTATGCGGCCGATAACGGTGCGGTTTTAACCCCCGCTAGCGGCCGAAAAAGGGTTAAACTCCCCTGCAAAGCGCCGCCGCAGTATTACCGCGGTGTCCCATTGATTTCAATGGGTAGGAGCGGTATAGGAGCGGTGAATACACCGCTCCTTCACCGCTCCAAATATGCTGCTAGCAGGACTTTTTTAGACCGTCCTGCTAGCGCACTGCTCCAGTGTGAAAGCCCTCCGGCTTTCACACTGGAGTGAATGGGGCCGGATTTTTTCAGGCGCTGTACAGGCGCTATTTCAGGCGCCTGAAAAACGCCCCAGTGTGAAAGGGGCCTAAGGAAGGCTTCCTAAGTGCAGTCCACATGTTGCTGGTGGCTACATCCTCAAGCTTGGCCTCCCGATTCCTCCCATGCAGGCTGCGGAAACCCAAGAGCAGAGCCTATCCCCTTTTATATACTGCACAGGGTGGATGGCAGAGCCCAAAAAATGCCCAGTCAAGAGAAAGGAACATTTTAACCACTTCCTGAGTAGCCTGGATAACCCAACCTGCCTACGGACTGGCCCATTGCTATCATATGGAGTAAGTCTTTAGTATTTATAATTTTTTTTACTCCTGTCAACGGAATTGAGCAGCGGACAGTAAACAAAAAGTGAGAACGTGCTGCTGGAGAATGAAGGATTATAGTCCCCCTGTTGCTTTGCCCTTTACGGAAAAAGCACATTCAGTCGTTTATTTTTTAAACATATATAGTAAGTTGGTTTATGGAAATGGCTCCAATTTTGGGATGTGATATCCTTTATCGAGCAGTTGTAATATCTACTTGCTTTCAATCTACAGCTGTCATCTCTTAAATTGTCTTTTCTTTGCCCACAGTAGCCTTGAGACGTCGAATCCTTGTTGGTTCTGTTTTATACCGAGAAGTAAATATTTGAGCCCATTTTCTTGCTTCCAGGAGTCAGACCCAGAGTGACCCTGCATTCATTAGTGCTCTGTCTCAATGCAATGAATTTGCTCAAATGAAAATATTGTTTTTACAACTTGATAGAGGTGGATTGATCGGGCTCCCTTTATTTTCTTTTTCTGATTAAATTATATGTACCGAAGCCACTGCAATGGGAAATGTGATTGGTTTTCAGCTAAATTAAACAGGGAAATATAAGCAAAGAGTCATTTAGGTTCATTGATTGGCGCAAAAAATAAAATAACATTGCCTTTTTTTCTTAATACTAAATGATAACAAGGAATGTTTAATAAAGCTAATGCATACGGTACAGTAATGCCATACAAAATGTAACTGATTTATCACAAATGAAGCAATCTTTAGGCCAAGGCTAAGTAACATATACATATTAAAGTGGATGAACACACATATCCTTTATTGTCAAAAATTTTGGAACAGTAGCAAGGTCCATAAAGACATGGATGAGTGAGTTTGGGGCGGAGGAACTTGACTGGTCTGCACAGTCCTGACCTCAACCCAATAGAACACCTTTGGGATGAATTAGAGCGGAGACTGCGAGTCAACAACATCAGTGCCTGACCTCATAAATGGAGCCAAATGTTCCCAAAGACACATTCCTAAACCTAAAATGAGCGGGGTCGGCGCATGCTGAAGCTTACTGTGCACAGAAGTCGCCAACTGTCTGCAGAGTCAATAGCTGCAGACCTCCAAACTTCATGTGGCCTTCAGATTAGCACAACAACAGTGCGTAGAGACCTTCATGGAATGGGTTTCCATGGCCGAGCAGCTGCATCCAAGCCTTACATCACCAAGTACAATGCAAAGCATCGGATGTAGTGGTGTAAAGCACTCCACCACTGGACTCAGTGGTGCAGTGGAGACGTGTTTTCTGGAGTGACCCATCATGCTTCTCTGTCTGGAAATCCGATGGACGTGTCTGGGTTTGGCGGTTGCCAGGAAAACAGTACTTGCCTGACTGCATTGTGCCAAGTGAAAAGTTTAGAGGAGGGGGGATTATGGGTCGTTCCTCAGGGGTTGGGCTTGGCCCCTTAGTTCCAGTGAAAGGAACTCTTAAGGCATCAGCATACTAAGACAATTCAGAGGCGTAACTAGAACCTAGAACCAAATGTTTATTGTATTAAACAAGCAACATTACAGTCCAAAAACAAAGACAGTACAATAAGGTTTTGCATCCACTTACATAAACAAAAGCAGTAGTTACACAGACAATGTTAAATATACGGGCTATGCATATCAAAGGCTATGCCAGCACAGTGCAGTCATAACTCCATACAACCCAAAATAAAACTCATATAATCATCTAATTTGTAATGTATATTTACTGCGGCAGGTCGGCTCTATTGCGCAAAATCACGTACCTCTACGTAATTTATTTCAACAGCCCCTAGGGGGCGTGTGCGCCACCGGAGGTGCAATTGGACAGAAGGGGAGCTAATCAGGGGGTCCAGCAGATCCGATGTCTGACGGCCACTCACGGTCATTCCTGAGAGAGGCAGAACGGCCCCGGCGGCTGAGCGCAGATTATCTATGGGCGGCCGTGGGAGCCGCCTGGAACCCGCTTAATGCCGGTCCCTATGAAAACAAGGCAGATCCCCGTTCTGACAGGGGAGAAGATAGAAGATCTTGTGTTCCTGCTAAGCAGTAACACGGATCTCTGTCTTCACTCAGTCAGAACAAGCACCACCTAGGGATACATTTAATCCTTTGATCGCCCCTGATGTTAACCCCTTCCCTGCCAGTGTCATTAGTACAGTACCAGTGCAAATTTTTAGCACTGATCACTATAATAATGTCACTGCTCCCCAAAAAAGTGTCAAAGGTGTCAATTACTAAAATGTAAAATACTCAAGCGCTGGTATGATCAAATCCTATTAGGAATCAAAACCAATCTAAAAGCTGCAACCAATAGAGGTGATCTCTCACTATAAACATCAAAAGCGCCAGTTAGGTGTCCGATTTGTCCGACCGCAATGTCGCAGTCCCGCTAAAAAAAACGCTGATCGCCACCATTACTAGTAAAAAATAAATGAAAATGTCATAAAAATATCCCATAGTTTGTAGACGCAATAACTTTTGTGAAAACCAATCAATATATACGCTTATTGTGATTTTTCCTGTTACCAAAAATATGTAGCAGAATACATATTGGCCTAAATTGATGAGGAAAATAAGATTTTTAAAAATTTTTTATTGGATGTGTTCTATAGCAGAAAGTTACAAATATAGTTTTTTTTCAAAATTGTTGCTCTTTTTTTGTTTATAGCGCAAAAAGAAAAAAACACAGAGGTGATCAAATACCACCAAAAGAAAGCTCTATTTGTGGGGAAAAAAAGGACATACATTATGTTTTGGTACAGCGTCACACGACCCGCAATTGTCAGTTAAAGTAACGCAGTGCCGTATCGCAAAAAATGTTCTGGTCATTAAGGGGGTAAAGCCTTCCGGGGCTGAAGTGGTTAAATAAACGTCAGACCTTTATGGTGTTGTTCGGACAAACTCTGGTACACCAGTTCCTAGCTAAGGCCAGGGGTGTCCAACCACAGTCCCCACAGCTTTTCAAACTTGATGGGCAGGGCCATCTTAAGAGCATTATAGGCCCCCGGGCAATGCAGTGCACTGGGGCCCTGTCTAAACGATCACACACGAGAATAAAAAATGGAAATGATCAATAAGGCTATATTTATTGGTACTTTCAACAAAATCAGTGTTTAAACATTAACACATTAAACAATTAAAACGTTTGGACAATATAACATGAGTTTGGAGGGCACAGTGGCAGCTTTTGATGGGCACAGTGGCAGCTTTTGAGGGGCACAGACAGTGGCTGTGTTTGATGCACAACTTGAACTTACTTAAGTAGACATTGTTAGACTTACTTGAGGTCGCCGGCCTGGTGCAGTACAGTGTGTCACTCACATCAGCAAGGCAGCGCCAGCTATCAAGGCCCGTCTTTCCGCTCCCTCTCCATGCTGTCTGAAGAACATAGCAGAGTTGGGCGGAGCCTGTTCACTAGCCACTGGGGCAGCCGTGGGCGCTATGAATGCTGGGGCGGCCGCGGCCTCTGATTGACATCACTGGTTGCTAGCTAGATGCCGGCCGGTGAAGTGAGCAACCAGTGCAGTCAGTCAATTTAAGCAGCAGATTGCAGCGCTGAGGATCAGCCCTGGATGGGGCCCCCCCAGTCAAGTGGGGCCCCCCGGGCAACTGCCCAGCATGCCCAGTGGAAAAAACGGCCCTGTTGATGGGAAATCCCCGTCGTGTAAAGATGTGGTTTTCTAGAAACAAAGCCTTGCCCACAGAAGACAGCCAGGACTTCCACATTACTAGAAGTAACCTACAGGCGAGGAAAAGGGGCCCTTCCCACCGCTATCCTAGGAAGCTCGTCATTGATGACATCCTCTAAAGTGTGGTACAACTATTGTCTCTTTTTGTTACATTGTAACTTTAAAATTTTGAATTAGATTTTTTTTTTTTAATGATAAAAAAACAGCAAGTGATTGAATCTGCCAGCAGCCACACAGAAGTGAATTATCAGATTCGTGTTCTAGTGTGTTTGTGTGAGTGATCTTCAATTGATTGATTCCTTTACTAAAAAAACAAATATGTGGGGGAAAAAAAAAAGATATAAATATTTCAATGACTCGAGTAGTGTTAAAGGCATTAGCAAGTAGATGAAGATGATTTTATTCCGGTCTTCAAAACACATTATATCTTCCAGTGACTGTATACAGCATTGTAGGTGAGTTGGATTAGATGGACAATATTTATCGTTGCTTGGTGAAGCATGGTGTAGAATCATCATCTTGGTAAAAATAACCTCCTACAGCTGATGCTGACCCCTTTAATGGCCTTGTGGTGATAAATAGAAGCCTAGGAACGAGGCCCTCCTCTCCAGTGATGATTTGAGTTTGAAGAAATTGTGTGTTTACAGCCTGTCAATAGCGGTAATGGAATTTATATAGCACATACTGTAGTTAAGTGGTTGTGTGTAGGAAGCTCTTGTGAGCTGCCCATGTAGCTGGATGCAATTTGAGTAAAAGTTTCAGTTTGCAGTTGGCTGCGATTCCTTGTGGCCTGGAGAATCTCCAGAAGTGAGTGTGGAGATCAGATATAGAAAGACAGACTTGGTTAGAGGTTCGCTGTGCGCTATGAGCCACCAACAAGTCCAAGCCATAATCATCCCATGATAGACAGCTGTTTTGTATTGTAACTTGTGTTACAAACTGTGAATTAACCTCAAGATGGATCTGTTATGATCCTTGGTTGGACATCTTTACCATAGATTAGTTGTCATGTAAATTGGGTGACAATCACTGTTATATGGTGAAATTACGTCATGTATGACGAAACTAGTAGGGCGGAGTTTATGCTCTATCATACCATGCTTGGTTGATTGTGATCTGCAGAATGTTTAGGATAATTTGGTTGGTTACAGGCTGGTCGGTAAGTTGAGCTGGGAATTTTCTTTGGTCTTGTTTGTCATATGTCGCCCTTCTATGTGATCCTTGCTGCAAAGGCCAGTTATAGGTGTGGGCAGTGGCCATTTGTTTGTACTTATGTCTGTTAAGGACGCGGCAGGTGCTGGCTCCTTACCAACCAGCTATTCACTGGTTGCTAAGGACGTCGGTGAGTGCCAGCGGTAAAATACTGCAAATTTTCACAACTAAAATACTGAGTCACATCAAAAAATATTACATGCAGTATTTTAGTACCTTTTTTTTTTAGTGAATTGTGAAACATGCAGTGAACTATTTTACTGCTGATCTTAAAGCAATAGATAACATTTTCGAACAGAACAAAAACCGAAGGAAAAAAAACGAAGACCCCATGGACACCACCAACCATCCTTGGACAGACCATCCTCCCAAGCACCAAAGCCAAAAGCCTCGGAGTCATCTTTGATTCAGAGATGACCATGGAGGCACAAATAGGATCAGTAATCAGCGGATCCCATCACCTCCTCCGCATTCTTCGCAGACTCATCCGATTCATTCCGGAAAAGGAGAAAGCAGTAGAAGTAGGAACTATCACCAATTCGCGTCTCGACTACGCAAAATCCCTCTACATAGGATTACCAGATCG
This sequence comes from Lithobates sylvaticus, assembly GCA_028564925.1. Classification (NCBI taxonomy): domain Eukaryota; kingdom Metazoa; phylum Chordata; class Amphibia; order Anura; family Ranidae; genus Lithobates; species Lithobates sylvaticus. The sequence continues at coordinate 8,366,616 of CM053034.1, read as the reverse complement.
CACGCCTTCAAGTCGCCCAAAACACGGCAGCAAGACTAGTCACCGGAAAGAAACCTTGGGAATCCATCTACCCATCCCTGAGGACCCTCCATTGGCTCAAGGTAAAAGATAGGATCACATTCAAGACCCTCTGCCTCACCCAAAAATGTACACAAGGAAACGCTCCTCAATACCTTTGTGAGAAAATAGAAAAATACATTCCAAATCGCAGCCTTCGATGGACAAACCAAAACCACCTTCTCATCCCCAAAGCCCGCTACAAATCTAAGGGAGAACGAAGATTCGCAGTACAAGGACCTCGGCTATGGAACGCTCTACCAAACAACATCCGCTTGGAGGAAAACTATCGGGCCTTCAGGAAAAAACTCAAGACCCACCTCTTCTAATATTGCAGGACAACAAGAGCAGACAAGCTGAGCTATTTTACTGCTAATCTTAAAGCAATAGATAACATTTTCGAACAGAACAAAAACTGAAGGAAAAAAACGAAGACCCCATGGACACCACCAACCATCCTTGGACAGACCATCCTCCCAAACACCAAAGCCAAAAGCCTCGGAGTCATCTTTGATTCAGAGATGACCATGGAGGCACAAATAGGATCAGTAATCAGCGGAGCCCATCATCTCCTCCGCATTCTTCGCAGACTCATCCGATTCATTCCGGAAAAGGAGAAAGCAGTAGTAGTAGGAACTATCACCAATTCGCGTCTCGACTACGCAAACTCCCTCTACATAGGATTACCAGATTGCGCGCCTTCAAGTCGTCCAAAACACAGCAGCAAGACTAGTCACCGGAAAGAAACCTTGGGAATCCATCTCCCCATCCCTGAGGACCCTCCATTGGCTCAAGGTAAAAGATAGGATCACATTCAAGACCCTCTGCCTCACCCAAAAATGTACACAAGGAAACGCTCCTCAATACCTTTGTGAGAAAATAGAAAAATACATTCCAAATCGCAGCCTTCGATCGACAAACCAAAACCGCCTTCTCATCCCCAAAGCCCGCTACAAATCGAAGGGAGAACGAAGATTTGCATTACAAGGACCTCGGCTATGGAACGCTCTACCCACCAACATCCGCTTGGAAGAAAACCATTGGGCCTTCAGGAAAAAACTCAAGACCCACCTCTTCTAATATTGCAGGACAACAAGAGCAGACAAGCGCCTTGAGGCGATTCAGTTCGCATTTGCAGCGCTATACAAATCGTTCATTCATTCATTTTCGTGAATTGAGCCCCTTGTTACATCAGCAACATTTTAAAATTAAAAAGGCTAGGATTACAAGAAGTAGCGCATAGTACACCTGATACAGCCAGGGCTGATCAATCAGAACAAGGAACCTCGATATCCGAGCACCAAAATAAATACGCGATTGAATATATTGTGTTTAATATTCAAAATATATGAAAAGTGTTTTAAACACTTTGCTGCTAGCTGCGGGCCCCCTGCCTGTCTTAGTGGAAACTCCACAGAGACATAGCATGAGCCTTGATGTAGTCAGTCTTGAACATGTTTGTATTTCCTAGAAGGTTCCGTGTAATGAAATCGGTGAAGCCAACACTTTCATACCTGTTTCCCAGTTTATGTTAGGTGAAAGGGAATAAAGCTGTGTCGTAACCTGTTTCTAAGGGACCTATGGCCTTTGAGAAAAAAAATATATATAGCGTGCAGTTTCAGCATTTTTTTTTTTTTAATAATATTTATTGAATTTTTCACCATAGTACAGTATAACATGAATTAAAGAATCCAAGTATGCTAGATTGATGACCAGGACCAAAGATATGTACCACCCATGGGCGTCCGCAGGTAGGGGCAAGGGGGGTCAAGTGCCCCCCCTGGAATCAGGGATCTTATCTTAAATTCAGCACAGTTGAGTTGCTATCGGGGGTGCGGGCAGCCCGCACCTGGGTGCCACCCACCAGTGGGGTAACACCATCAAGGTGCTGTCAAGCCCCCCCATCAGTGTAGTGTGACTTCGGGCTCTTTTCCCTGCTCAGTCCAGCAGAGAACTCGGCGGTGCTGTGACAGGAGAAAGGCGAGCTGCGGGCTATCAGAGGTTTCCCCCGCTCACCCCCCCCCCCCCCCTTTCTCCTGTCATGGAGAAGAGACAACAGCTCTCACCAGGTTCCCCACCCAGCTTTCTGCCTGCTCTGTTCCTTCCCTATTGGCCATAACTGAGGGCCAATCAAAGGAGACTAGGAGAGGAGAGCATCATGGGACATGTAGTCCCAAAGATTGACGGCCCCATTTTCCACAGGGAGGAGGCTACAGCTCGATCAAAAGAGGGATTGAGAGACTGCAGCCTGGAAAAAAGCTGAGGGAGAGAGTGCTACAGGACAAAGAACGAGGAGTGTGCTGGGCGGAAGCCAGAGAGAGAGCCACGCGACACCAGAGAGAGAGCCACGCTGCCCAGTGCCACCAGAGAGAGAGAGCCACGCTGCCCAGTGCCACCAGAGAGAGAGAGCCATGCTGTCCAGCGCCACCGGAGAGAGTCACGCTGTCCAGCACCACCAGAGAGAGAAAGATTGAGCCACTACCAGGGTACAGACATGCTACACTACTGACAAGAGTCGCCCCCGGGAACCCAGAGTGAGCGATCATCCAGCCGGAGGGATCACTGCTGTAGTTTTGCTGGGTCTGGTAAGAGGGCCTGTTGGCATTTATCCATTACTTCTCCTAGGGATTGTAATATGTCTGCAGTCTCTGACCATAATAACGTGATAATGACATTGTCGAAAAGGGGCTGCATGGGTGACCCTAATATCATGCCCCCCCCCGAAAAAAGTTCTGCGGACGCCCATGGTACCACCCTCTCAGTCTCAAGTGTGCCTGTAGAAATTCTGTGTGCCTGCCTGTGCAGGGTGGGGGATTCCTGCTCACCAGCGGCTCCTACATGGGTTGTGCTACACATATAATAAGTACACGGTGTGGAAGAACACATTAGGAAGAAATCATATAACAAAAATACAAAAATGCGTGCCCATTGCAGCCGAAAAGCATGTGCATTTTATTGTACTGTATTTGTGTTTTTTTGTGTAATTTAGCTACCTTGGATATTTAATGTGTAGGTGTATATGCTTACTTCTGTTTTGACTAAGTTACTAGAGTAATGCCCCGTACACACAGTCGGATATTCCGATGAAACAGTCCGATCGGATTTTGTTGTCGGAAAAATTTAAGGTCCTGCTCTCAAATTTTTTCAGACCGAAAAAGTCAGCTAGAGCCCACACACGATCGGATTTTCCGACAACATAATCCGATCGTGTGTGGGCTCTAGCTGACTTTTTCCGTCGGAAAAAAATTTGAGAGCAGGACCTTAAATTTTTCCGACAACAAAATCCGATCGGACTTTTTCCGATCGTGTGTAGAGAATTCCGACGCACAAAGTGCCACGCATGCTCAGAAGAAACTTGGAGACGGAAGCTATTGGCTACTGGCCTCTACGTAGTCCGGTCGTACGTTTTGTACGTCACCTCGTTCCGTATGATCGGATTTTCCGACAACTTTGTCCGACCGTGTGTGGGCAACACCAGTTTCGGACAAAATCTGTTGGAAAATATCCGACGGATTTTGTGGTCTGAATGTCCGACCGTGTGTACGTGGCATAAGACTTGAGCAGCCGCTATTTTTAAAATCTAGTGCATGTCATAGCGTGTAAACTTGTACACACGTCAACGGCTCCATCTGCAACAAATGGGAAATAACAGCAGCAGCAGCCTGCTTGCATTAGAACAACACATAAAAATATACACCAGCATTAACAGTATCTAATTTAATCCACATTTACCCATAATGGGGTAATGATCCTTTTTGAAAGGGATATGCCAGAAAAATTTAATTTTACTAAATCAGTTGTTACATATGTTAATAATTCATAATGAATGTATTTTAAATACTACGGTTAGCATAACTAGAAATAGATTTTACATTTTCCAATATCTGTTCAGAGACAGAATTGGAAATTGCTGGCCAGGACCATGGCAGGCACATCTGTGCATTGTGATACCCCCCAGAACTGTGTACACTATGGCTTTTTTTACTTTGCTTTTACAGTCACCTTTTCAGCCCAAATCTGAGCTCTATGCTTCCCCCACAAGTGACCTTCCTTCCCTCCTGGAGGCTACCCCAGTGTGCATGATATGACATTTATTTTAATATACACTGCTTAAAAAAATTAAAGGAACACTTTGAAAACACATCAGATCTCAAAGGGGAAAAATATCATGCTGAATATCAACCTACTGAATTCAAAGACACCTCGAAAATCAAAGTGAAAAAATTATGCATCAGGCGAGTCCATTTTGCTGAAATTTCATTGCAGCAACTCAAAATGGTCCTCGGTAGTTTGTATGGCCCCCACATGCTTGTATGCATGCCTGACAATGTTGGGGCATGCTCCTAATGAGACAACGGTGTCCTGGGGTATTTCCTCCCAGATCTGGACCAGGGCATCATTGAGCTCCTTAAAAGACTGAGGTGCAACCTGGTGGCGTCGGATGGACCAAAACATAATGTCCCAGAGGTGTTCTATTGGATTTATGTCAAGAGAGCGCAGGGGCCATTCGATGGTATCAATTCCTTCATCCTCCAGGAACTGGCTGCATACTCTCGTCACATGAGGCCGGGCATTGTCAAGCACCAGGAGGAACCCAGGACCCACTGCACCAGCGTAGGGTCTGAGAATGGGTCCAAGGAAGTCATCTTGATACCTAATAGCAGTTAAGGTGCCATTGTCTAGCCTGTAGAGGTCTGTGCGTCCCTCCTTGAATATGCCTCCCCAGACCATCACTGACCCACAACCAAACCGGTAATGCTAAAAGATGTTACAGGCAGCATAACATTCTCCACGGATTCTCCAGACCCTTTCACGTCTGCTCTCATCAGTGAAAAGCACAGGGCACCAGTGGTTGACCTTCCAATTCTGGTGTTCAATGGCAAATGCCAATCAAAGTCCATGGTGCCAGACAGTGAGCACAGGGCCCACTAGAGGACGTCGGGCCCTCAGGCCATCCTCATAAAGTCTGTTTCTGATTGTTTGGTCAGAGACATTTACACCAGTGGCCTGCTGAAGGTCAGTTTGTAGGGCTCTGGCAGTGCTCATCCTGTTCCTCCTTGCACAAAGGAGCAGATACCGGTCTTGCTGGTTAAGGACCTTCTATGACCCTGTCCAGTTCTCCTACAGTAACTTCCTGTCTCCTGAAATCTACTCCATGCTCTTTAAACTGTGTGGGAGACACAGCAAACCTTCTGGCAATGGCACGTATTTATAAGCCATCCTGGAGGAGATGAACTACCTGTGCAACCTCTATAGGGTCCAGGGATCGCCTCATATTACCAGCAGTGACACTGACCCTAGCCAAATGCTAGTGCTCTGTGCCCAGAATCCACCATTTTTTTAAGCCAATTAGTGCCTCTGGCTCTAATCACGTACTTCTAAAGAATAAAAGAAAAAAAAACATCGGAATCCATGCATCCGGCCCCTTCATGTAGATTAGAGACTGGGCGCATAGATTAGGGGGGGCGGCACCCCTGTGCCCCCAATGGTCGGGCCGCCACTAATATTGGCAAGCCCTTTCCTCCATTCTCCAACCGTAACCATCGCCTGCAGTAGCCAAGGGAAGAGGAGGGAAGCCAGCAGCACTGCAGGGAGAGCAACATGGGGGGGAAGCCAGGCAATAGGGGAAGTTGGCACTGCACAGAGTGATTAGGGTGTGCCCAGGCTCACCTGGCACCACCCCCGCACGCGCCTATGGATTCAGACATTTGATACAATTATACTTCTACAGTAATACTGCTTCCTACAGGTTGATGTGGATACTGGCAAAAAAAAAAAAAAAACTCATTGGCTAGCCAGGCATGGTCCTTCCCACTTTGCGTGTCCTAGGAGAATCAATGTCTTTTCTACACTGAGAAAAGTCTACCTGTTTTTTTTGTTTTTATTACTAGCCATTTTATTTTTTTCATAAAAATATGCCAACTAATGGGCGAGATGGGTGAATGCAAGGTTAGCTCAACAGAATTACAAATACTTTGCCAGTCAAAACAGTTTGCAAATATGTATCAACTGTGCACTTATCTGTTTTTATAGAGTTCTGCTTTAAAAGCTAATATCTTAATAATCAACATTACTTCTATACATTACTTCTATAAATTATAGAGCTAAACATCTTTACTGTGAGCTTATTGACAGTCCCACTACTTTATTCCTTATGTTCTATGCGACATAGCCAGCAATACAGCATAAAGCATATAATAAACTTCAACAGACCCCGGGATACCCTCATTTTCTGCATATTTGGATTATTTTTCCATCTGCTGAAAACAGCAGCAGGGGAGATATCTTTGTATTCTGAACTCACACGGGGCACAAGGGTCAGCAATCATTGAAATGGACTGTCAGCCCGGTGTAATGCTCCCCACATACATATATTTTTCAGAATGAGCCGCATTCACAGATGTATGACAATCAAACGCTAACGATCACATTCTCCGAATGTCTAAGTTACATGGCTGTTATTTGGCAGTTAAAGTGCTTTACAAGTATCTTCCCATAAACCTTTACAGCTCTCTTAGCTAAATAACATGGTTTACAGGGACATATACACTAATTGAAAAACACTGTTAGATAGAAACGCCCTGACCATTTCTATCCACCACTCTAACCAAACAAGAGACGTAATAGCTAAGAAAATTCATCTTGATTCTATCTATCTGCAATTACTAACGTCTGCGTCATGTGGGCGCAGCCATGTTGTAAAATGAACCAGTCCTGGTAAAATAGAAGTCAACCAGATTGTCACGAATAATTAGCACACTGATGCACGAGCTACAGCGTAAGCATGGAAGTAAAGTCAAATCCACCCATAGGCGTCTGCAGGTAGGGGCAAGGGGGGGGGCGAGTGCCCCCCTCTGGATTCGGCACCGGTCCGCCGCGGCCACCGCAGACACTGCTGAGTGATTGCTGGCTGCTGCTCTCTGATCGTCTGTCCCTCCCTCACCGACGATCATCCGATGCGATGGCTCGGCCACTCGGCTCCAGCCTCCAGTCCCTGTGCAGAGTGCAGACTGTCGGCACCGCCCACTCAAGTGGACTGGAGTGGTGTAGAAATGCTTACGGAGGACTGGAGGAGGAGGAAGCAAGAAGGACTCGTGGCTGCCTAGGCCTCATCACAGGAAATCCTGAAGTCAAGTGGCATAACTTCCAGCAGTGAAGAACCACAGGAAACAGCAGTTACATTAGGAGGAACATAATATATATTGAAAAGTTGGAAGTGGAACAGCTATTGCTGGAAAGATCATATCATCTGTCCTGTATACAGCTATATACACCCACCTTCCTTCCTGTATTCCTCCATCATCACTGACTGCAGATATACATCATCTGTCCTGTATATATAGCTGTATACAGACAGATGATGTATATCTGCAGTCAGTGATGATGGAGGAATACAGGAAGGAAGGTGGGTGTATATAGCTGTATACAGGACAGATTACGTATATCTGCAGTCAGTGATGATGGAGGAAGGTCTCTATATACAGGTAGGAAGGTGGGTGTATATATAGCTGTATATACCCACCTTCCTTCTTGTATATACACTTTGAAGCAAAATAATGGTCAGTGAGCATCAATGCAGCCTGATTAGTGCCCATCTGCAGCTTCAGTGCAGCCTGATTAGTGCCCATCTGCAGCTTCAGTGCAGCCTGATCTGTGCCCATCTGCAGCCTGATCTGTGCCCATCTGCAGCCTGATCTGTGCCAATCTGCAGCCTGATTTGTGCCCATATACAGTCTAATCAGTGTCCATCTGCAGCCTAATCAGTGCCCACCTGCAGTCTAATCAGTGCCCACCTGCAGCATTGCTCAGTGTCCATCTGCAGCCTTACCGTTACGAGCGCTGCCAAAATAAAGCCGGATCTCCTGTGTACTTGGCTCCGCATCATGCTCAGTCCCGCCCCTTGGCCCGAATCCTATGATGGACATAACGCCGGTCCAATGCCGGGACGTCCATGCTAGGAGCCATCCAGGGGGCGGGACTGAGTGTGACTGTGAGCCGAGCCGAGTACACAGGAGATCTGGCTCTATTTCGGCAGTGCTCGTCCCCTCCTTCCCCTCGGTGGGCAGCCTATATCGGAGTATAACACGCACACACGATTTTCCCCCTATTTTAAGGGGGAAAAGGTGCGTGTTATACGCCGATAAATATGGTAATTAGAGCCGGTGGCTCTTATTGTCTTCAAAACGGTTGGGCTCGGAGCGCAGGGCACTGCACCCTAAGCCCGTCCACTTGTGACAGTAGCAAATCAACTGTTGTCTTCCTGCTTTTCCTCCCGTACAAATCGGGACAGGAAGCGGGTACTGAGACCAGATTGGCCAGGAGGAGAAGCGACCAGGTTGGCTGGGAGGAGAAGCCGGGGGAAGCCGCCCGCGACCTGGATGGGGTAAGTGCAGGGCTGGCAGGCTTGCAAGTGGGGCTGTTGAGCGGGGCTGGCGTGCGGGGCTGGCAAATGGACGAGCGGGCAGGGGGGGTGGGTGAGGATTTGTTTGCCACCCCCTCCAAAAAAAAATGGAGCACCAGACGCTACCGTTTTGCACTCTTCAGTTTTAGTAAATCAACTCCAAAGTGTCTGTAACTTTCTGTTGCAATAAAGTTTGTTTTGGTACCAGAAATACATTTGTATTTTTAAAGCAAATTAAAGCTCTCTGGTTACAGTCAATATTTCTAATTATGTAAATCCATTAGAACTCTTTCAACCTTTATGAATGCAGTTAAAAGAAACGTTGATGGCTTCCACCGTAGCATTCTCTTTCCTGTATAACTTCTAGTCCTTCTGTTGCTTCCCTTCAGATAATTACATTTGTTTGGTCATTATAACCTGGGAGAAGTAAAATATTTTCATTAAAATTCCATCTCTGCGCGGGGAGATGGAAGATGTAGATATGGTCAGCTTATGAGTCTCAATTCTTAAATCTTATCTCCCGCAGTAGTGGTTGTGGCACAGCTGTGCTCAACCGTCTCATAATAGGTGGGGAGCAGCGAGCCGCTCCTGCCATAGCTCCCTCTTACCGGTGAATACAATGAAGGGACGCTTCTACACGCTCTGCAGTAAATTTAGATAGTAATTAAATATCCCTCTCAATACACTGGAAGGTTAGGTAATGCCGAAAGTCATGGAGACTTCTTTTTTTTTTCTCTAAGTTATACTAAATATCTTAATCGCTTCTACAATGATCACACCAATACACAGAGCTAGTACATCAGGCAATGTACCTAACGGGTCTTCAACGTGATCTGTCCAGCAGTATGCCAGCCCATCCTTGCGGGCTCATTGTGTACCAACATGGTTCACATTTCCTCTACAGAGCTAACATCATTTCAATCAACAGCAAACAAATGTGTATATGCCTGGGATGAGCAATGCTCTATCCTCAGACAAAAATATAAAAAAAAAAAAAATCTTAAAAAAAAAAAAAAGGCCACAAAGATGAAAAAAGCTCTATCCTCAGACACAAATATTTTTTTTTAAAAATCTTAAAAACAAAAAAAGGGGCAGCATAGATAGACCATAAAGATAAACAAAGCTCTATCCTCAGACACAAATATTTTTTTAAAAAAAATCTTAAAAACAAACAAAGGGGCAGCATAGGTAGACCACAAAGGTGAACAAAGCTCCATCCTCAGACACACATATATATTTTAAAAAAATCTTAAAAACAAAAAAAGGGCAGACTAGTTAGACCACAAAGGTGAAAGATGCTCTATACTCAGACAAAAATATATATATATATTAAAAAAATCTTAAAAAGAAAAAGAAAAACGCAGACTAGTTAGACCACAAAGGTGAACAAAGCTCTATCCTCAGACAAAAATATTTAAAAAAAGATCTTAAAAACAAAAAAAAGGACAGACTTGATAGACCATAAAGATGAACAAAGCTCTATCCTCAGACAAAAATATTTAAAAGAAAAAAATCTTAAAAACAAAATAAGGGCAGACTAGATAGACCACAAAGATGAACAGCGCTCTATCCTCAGACAAAAATATTTAAAAAAAATCTTAAAAACAACAAAAAAAGGGCAGCATAGATAGATCACAAAGATGAACATAGCTCTATCCTCAGACACAAATATTTTTTTTTACAAAATCTTAAAAACAAACAAAGGGGCAGCATAGATAGACCATAAAGATAAACAAAGCTCTATCCTCAGACACACATATATATTTTTTAAAATCTTAAAAAAAAAAAAAAGGGGGGGGCAGCATAGATAGACCACAAAGGTGAACAAAGCTCTATCCTCAGACAAAAATATTTAAAAAAAATCTTAAAAACAACAAAAAAGGGGGGCAGCATAGATAGACCACAAAGATGAACAAAGTTCTATCCTCAGACAAAAATATTTTTAAAAAAATCTTAAAAACAAAAAACAGGGGCAGCATAGACAGACCACAAAGATAAACAAAGCTCTATCCTCAGACAAATATATATATATATATATATATATATATATATATATATATATATATATATATATACACATCTTAAAAACAAAATAGGGCAGACTAGTTAGACCACAAAGGTGAACAAAGCTCTATGCTCAGACAAAAATATATAAAAAAAAAAAAATCTTAAAAACAACAAAAAAGGGCAGCATAGATAGACCACAAAGATGAACAAAGCTCTATCCTCAGACACACATATATATGTTTTAAAATCTTAAAAAAAAAAAAAAAGGGGGGGCAGCATAGATAGACCACAAAGGTGAACAAAGCTCTATCCTCAGACAAAAATATTTTAAAAAAATCTTAAAAACAACAAAAAAGGGCAGCATAGATAGACCACAAAGATGAACAAAGTTCTATCCTCAGACAAAAATATTTTTAAAAAAATCTTAAAAACAAAAAACAGGGGCAGCATAGACAGACCACAAAGATAAAAAAAGCTCTATCCTCAGACACAAATATATAAAAAAAAAAATCTTAAAAACAAAATAAGGGCAGACTAGATAGACCACAAAGATGTACAACGCTCTATCCTCAGACAAAAATATTTAAAAAAAAATCTTAAAAACAACAAAAAAGGGCAGCATAGATAGACCACAAAGATGAACAATGCTCTATCCTCAGACAAAAATATAAAAAAAAAAAAAAAAATCTTAAAAACAAAAAAAAGGGCAGCATAGATAGACCACAAAGATAAACAAAGCCCTATCCTCAGACAAAAATATATATAAAAAAAAAAAATCTTAAAAAGAAGGGCAGACTGGACAGACCACGTGGTCTTTTTTTCTGCCATCATTCTTTAGTTTCTCTCATTTCTGTATTATTATTTATTACCACTCTTATTTTTTTAATGGTTATTTTGATCCATTTTGAGATATATGTGAAATTTTATGGAGGAAAAGGTTTGGCTAATTTCCTTTTCGCACCAGGTTAGCCGGGATAGACCCCCACCCCACCTAATCAGATTGGCCCTTGAAGAAAACACAAATCTGCTGGCCTGGCTTAAAGAAAATCTGTGAAATGCACAGAGCAATTTTAGATTTCTAGAGGAGGTTGGAAGCAATGTGGAGATGACTTTTTTTTTTTTTTTAACATTTTAAATTCATACTGCTATTGTTATGTATTCAGTAGCGGGAAATCGATGGTTTTTGGCACCTTTTTATTTAAATCCACAGCTCTATGGCAGAAAGAGACAAAAGGGTGGATTTACGAAGGACAAATAGACTGTGCACTTTGGAAAGTGCAGTTGCCCCGGGGGCTTAGTAAATGAGGTAAATCTGCAGTTTGCAAAGAATACCAAATCGCAAAGATTTTATTTTATTTTTGTAAACAGCATTTTTGCTTGCCACTGATTGGATGATGGAAGTCAGCAGAGCTTCTGCTCATTTACTAAGCTCTGGAGCAACTTCTCTTGCCTGGTGCCCAGTCTATTTGCCTTTAGTAAATCAACCCCATAAAATTAGGAGGTCTCAGTCCTGCCTGGGTAGGGTAGATAATTATTCAAAATGGCTGCTCCCACGCTTAACTGCATTGTATTGTATTAATGCATTGTATAAAATGCAGATAATGAAAGGCTCCGGTAAACTGGGTGAATAACTGCATTTCCAACATGAATATTTTTGTGTTGGAATGTTACCTTTATATGTAAATGATCCCATGCCATGCCGATCATCAGTAAAGTCACCGGTCAGATCGGTAGCCAATGGGGGTGATTTACTAAAACTGGAGAGTGTAAAACCTGGTGCAGCTCTGCATGGCAGCCAATCAGCTTCTAACGCCAGCTTGTTCTATTAGGCCGGGTTCACACCGATGCAAATTGGATGTGGGTTTCCCCGCATCCAATTCGCATGACAGGAGGGAGTGACCGGCTCTCAATGTAGTTGGTTCACACAGCTCCGGGGAGGGGGCCTCTGCGCGGAAGAATCGATGAACAGACATGCGCCAGACCCCGCTGCATCAGTGTGAATCCGGCCTTAAGCTTTGAAAAATAAAACCTGGAAGCTGATTGGTTCCCATGCAGAGCTGCACCAGATTTTGCACTCTCCAGTTTTAGTAAATCAACCCCACAGTTTTGTATTAAGGCAGATAATGAAAGGTTCAAGTAAAAAAAAAAAAAACAAGGACGTAGAGAGATGGCGGGCATCCTACTCTAGAATCTTTAAGGGCATTAGGAATATTTAACTAATTGAATCCAACCTTAACCACTTCAATACCGGGGGGCACTTATACACCTTTCTGCCCAGGACAATTTTCAGTTTTCATCACTGTCGCACTTTGAATGACAATTGCGCGGTCGTGCTTCACTGTACCCAAACTAACTTTGTTCCCACAAATAGAGATTTCTTTTGGTGGTATTTGATCACCTCTGCGGTTTTTATTTTTTGCTAAACAAATAAAAAAAGACTGAAAATTTAGAAAAAAAATAAGTTTTGGTATTGTTTCTATTATAAAATTTTGTAAATAAGTACGTTTTCTTTCACTGATGGGCACTGATAAGGCGGCACTGATAAGGCAGCACCGATGAGGTGGCACCAATGAGCGGGCACTGATGAGCACCAATGATGGGCACTGATATGCGGCACTGATGGGCACTGGTAGGCAGCACTGATGGGTGGCACTGATGGGCATTGACAGGCAGCACTGGTGGGCACTCATGGGTAGCACAGGTGGGCATTGATGGGCACTGATAGACAACACTGAGGGGCACTGAGAGGATGAAAAGATGGGTACTTATGGGTGGCACTGATAGGCGGCACTGATGGGCACTGATAGGCAGCACTGCTGGGCACTTATGGACATTGATACATGGCATTGATGGGCACTGATGGGAACTGATACACGGCACTGATATGAGGCACTGATGGGCATCCCTGGTGGCACTGGCAGTGGTAGGCATTGTCAGTGGGCACTGATTGGCAACTGCCTGGGCATTGATTGGCAGCTGCCTGGGCACAGATATGCATTTCCCTGGGGGTCTAGGGGGGCATACCTAGTCGTCCAGTGTGGTGGCATCCCTGGTGGTCCTGGGCTGGTTGAGGGGGGGCTGCGCTGATAAACAATCAGCGCAGACCCCCCCTGTCAGGAGAGCTGCCGATCGGCTCTCCTCTACTCGCGTCTGTCAGACGTGAGTGAGGAAAAGCCGATCACCAGCTCTTCCTATTTACATCGTGACCAGCCGTGATTGGACACGGCTGATCACGTGGTAAAGAGTCTCGGTCAGAAACTCTTTACCTAGATCGGTGTTGCAGGGTGTCAGACTGACACACCGCAACAACAATCGCCGCGATGTGCGCCCCCGGGGATGCGCAGCGGCTTAATATCCTGAGGACGTCATATGACGCCCAGTCAGGATATTGAATCCACTTTTCCGCCGTCATTCTGCTATATGGCGGGCGGCAAGTGGTTAAGGTAATGACCAGATGATACCTTACCCCAGATAAACTGGCCAAAATGTATCCAACGACAGAGCCTCTGTGTTTCCGAGGATGCCAACTTACAGGTTCTATGGCCCACATCTGGTGGGAGTGCCCCAGAATAAGGTCGTTCTGGAGCAGGATTTTTTTCCCTGATCCAAAAAGTGACAGATCTCCAAATACCAAGAACCCCGGCCAATGCCCTTTTCAATGCAAATCTACCCAAGACTTCTAAATACAACCGCAAATGAATCCACTTCATTTTTACTGGGCGCCAAGCTTACTATAGCCAAAGCCTGGAAACAACCCAGGGTCAACCTTGCAGCTGCTAAACGTGAAATATTTTGGATTATGCCCCAAGAGAAATGGACTGGCATCCTCCTAAACACCACAGCTCAGTTTGAAGCAACTTAGGAACCCTGGGCTCGACATATGGGCATCTCCCTCATACCAGGGGTACAACCTTATATATTATCGGCCCGCTCTGGGCCCTCAAATCTTCTCCTGTTGAGTGGCTCTTTCTTCTCTTCCCCCCTACTTCTCCCGTCTAATCTTCTCCTACCCCCCTCCTCTCCCCTCCCCAATATGGCCCTCTATGACAACCGGAGAGACCCTCCGACTTAAGCGTCGGTTGGCTTATTTAACAGAGGGCGCGCCCGTTGGAGCTATCTAGCTAAGCTTGCTTTACTAGACCCGGAGAGCGCAGAACCTGGTGCAGCCGTGCATGGCAGCCAATCAGCTTCTAACTTCAGCTTGTTCAGTTCAGCTCTGACAATAAAACCTGGAAGCTGATTGGCTTCTATGCAGAGCTGCACCAGATTTGGCACTCTCCCGTTTTAGTAAATCTTCCCCTATACCTTCCTAATCTAATTTTAGAACTTGAATACCGGAAACCTGATTGGCTATGAGGGAATGCAGCATATTTTTAGCTCGATTTGGACCATTTTCCACAAATTTAGAAATGTGCACGCCTTTGCGGTATGTAATATCATTTGATGACACCTTGCTTCAAGATATACACCAGTGTTTTTCAACCTTTTTTCAGTCAAGGCACCCTTAAAAATGATGCGCAATCCTGAAGCACCCCATACTAAATGTAAATAAAAACAAACTAATGCCCCGTACACACGGTCAGATATTCCGATGGAAAAAGTCAGATCGGATTATGTTGTCAGAAAAAATCTGATCGTGTGTGGGCTCTGAGAGCAGGATCTAAAATTTCAACAAAATCCGATCGGACTTTTTCCGATCGTGTGTAGAGAATTCCGACGCACAAAGTGCCACGCATGCTCAGAAGAAATTTGGAGTCGAAAGCTATTGGCTACTGGGCTCTACGTAGTCCCGTCGTACGTTTTATACTTCACCTTGTTCGGAATGATCGGATTTTCCGACAACTTTGTCCGACCGTGTGTATGCAACACAAGTTTCGGATAAAATCCGTTGGAAAAAATCAGACGGATATTGTGGTCGGAATGTCCGACCGTGTGTACGGGGCATTATAGTTGTAGCAGCTTCCACACATGTGGGATACCCAACAATAGAGATCATTTGGACCCCTTTCACACTGGGGCGGCGGGTCTGTTGGCGGTAAAGCGCCGATAGTTTTAGAGGCAAATTTACCGCCGTTTTAGCCGCGCTTTTCGGCCGCTAGCCTTTAGCGGCCGAAGAAAGGGTTAAAAGCACCCGTGTTGCGGCGATTCGGAAGCGCTTTACAGGCGCTTCCGAAGCACTGCCTATTCATTCCAATGGGCAGGGGCGGTGTAGAAGTAGGGTGTATACACCGCCCCAAAGATGCTGCCTGTGGGACTTTTTCTCCCGTCCCGCAAGCGCACCGCCCCAGTATGAAAGCACTCGGACTCTCACACTGGGGAGGCTCGGGAGGCGGTTTTCAGGCGCTTTACAGGCGCTATTTTTAGTGCTAAAACGCCTGAAAACTGCATCAGTGTGAAAGTAGCCTCATCCCTCCACCTTTCCAAACTGGTACTCCCTCCGTTTCTCGCCCTCTCTGCTAATGTGACCCCAGTGCAGACAGGGGAGGGGCATACAAGGAGGCACCCAACACCGTCCTTATCAACCGATGATGTCATTGGTTGTTAGGATGCCAGTGGCCGATCTGCACAGTGCCCAAGGTTGTAATACTGCTAAATAAAAAAACTGTGACTTTGGGTAACAAAAAAAGGCAAGCTTGATCCACTCACTGACCATTTTTTTTGGGCAATTTGTGGGCAATTTTTATGCATTTTTGCCAAGGCACCCCTGAAGAACCCAGAAGGAACCCCCCCCCCCCCCAGGTTGGATTTAGCTAATCATTTATGTTTCCTTGAAATTGATATAAATTGAGTATAAAATGCTTTTTATTCAAATTTAGGGCAATATTTTATGTGGCAATATTACATTTATATTATTATTTATTATTATTATTATACACGATTTACCGTATATACTCGGGTATAAGCCAAGTTTTTCGGCACATTTTTTTGTGCTGAAAGTGCCCCCCTCAGCTTATACGCGAGTCTAGCACTTTTCTGCAGCAGAGAATGACATTTTCCGACCAGACTTTGGGGCCCTGTATCTCGGGGCCACTTGGTGCTAGGAACCCCAAAAGCACCCCCTAAAGCATTTGGTGTGCAAACCCAGTGGAACCAACACTACAACATATCCAAATTTGGGGTTCCTGGCACAAGTGGCCCCGAGATACAGGGCCCTAAATTCGGTCAACTGTGTCCATCTGCAGCAATGTCATTTCGGGACCCTTTGCTAGGGGGGCATCTAGGAACCCTTAACTACCAAGTTTGAAGTTCGGGGGACCTATGGCTGCAAATGGGCACAGTGAGGCTGCAAATGGGCACAGTGAGGCTGCAAATGGGCATTGTTTACCCTCTTTTCCACTTATAGTAGCTGCGCATTTCTCACCCTAGGCTTATACTCGAGTTAATAAGTTTTCCCATTTTTTTTGGTAAAATTAGGTGCCTCGGCTTATATTCGGGTTGGCTTATACTCGAGTATATACGGTATATAGCGCCAACAGTTTGCGCAGTGCTTACATGTAAATGATCCCATGCAGATCAACAGTAAAGTCACCAGTCAGATAAGTAGCCAATGGGGGTTGATTTACTAAAGCTGGTGCAGCTCTGCATGGGAGCCAATCAGCTTCTAACTTCAGCTTGCTCAATTAAACTTTGACAAAAAAAGAAAAAAAAATCTAAATAAGAAAATTGTATAATTTATGGTCTGAAAATGATTATTCAACATGGCTACACTCAGGGGTTGGATTTACGAAAACTGGAGAGTGCAAAATCTGGTGCAGCTCTGCAGAGAAGCCAATCGGCTTCCAGGTTTGATTGGCAAAGCTTAATTGAAGGAGCTGAAGTTAGAAGCTGATTGGCTGCCATGCAGAGCTGCAGCAGATTTTGCACTCTCCAGTTATATGCAGGCTATATAATCGAATATAGTCGAATTCCGGATGAATTTTCCTTTTAAAAATCTGAAATTTAGCGCTTTTGTAATCCGATGGTTGCCCAACCCCCCCCAAATTGATTTCGACATTTCAACCAACCAAGCCTTCACTTTCCCCTCATATTGCTACAGAATATAATTATTGCTGGCGGCAATCTTCTTTTCTTTCCGGTAATATTATTTTCTTGCGCTCGTGCGCATTTCTTTTTCGATGACATTTCTCACACAAAATGGAAAATTGTTACTTTTTGAAAAAAAAAATTCCCAACATGCCCGATCACTCAAATTTTCGATGGCGGCGCCAAAATCGTCCGTTTCTGCAGCCCCATTAATGGTGTGAAATTCGAGCAAAAATTCTTCGTTACGATTTTCGAAAAGAAAATTCTTTTGTAAATTTTGACCCAGGCTTTAGTAAATCAGCCCCCATGTTTTTTTTTTTTGTTTTTTTTTAGCAAATTAAAAGTCATTCAGTTGGGGATTGTTACCTGCACTTTAGGCTCAATTCACATATGTCGGGGGCTCGGTTTCCTTGTGTTTTTTTTTTTTAAAAAGGAATCCGGTGCGCTTTTGTTTCGTAGTAAATCTCTAATTCAAATTTTGTATGTATCGTATTGTAACACTATATTATACTATAACACTTATTGTAACATTAATAGGCGTGCACCTCAAACACGCATGCGTGTGTGTGTGTCTGTATGTGTAATATATATATTTTTATAATAATTTATAAGAGAGTGTGTGTAAGTATATATATATATATATACACACACAATAATTATATATATATATATACATATTATAATATAAATATATATATATATATTTATAATTATTTATAAGAGAATGTTTGTAAATATATATATAATATATATATATATATATATATATATATATATATATATATATATATATATATATATATATATATATATATATATATTTACAAACATTCTCTTATAAATAATTATAAATATATATATACATATATATATATATATATATATATATATATATATATATATATATATATATATATATATATAAACACACACACACTCTCTTATAAATAATTATAATATATATATATTATTTATATATATATATACATACACACACACAAAGACACTCTCTCTTATAAATAATTATTAAAATATATATATTATAATATATATATATATAATATATAAATATAAAAAAACAGTAGGGCAGTGGAAGGTGTCAGTAGAGCAGTGGACGTGTTAGTAGATTTTTATTTTTATTATTTTATTATTTTTTTTTTACAATTTAATTATTATATTATTATTGACAATTTTGTTTTTATATTATTTTTTTACAATTTTTTTTTAGGAGCCCTGTTGGGAGGCTTTGGTGAAATATCAGCAGGGGGAATCTGTGCCCTGCGTATGTTAATACTGATGCTTCAATGCTCAGTAGAAATATGTTACTTTATCTATTTTGTGAGCTGATGCCCTTTAAAAAAAAAAAAAAAACATTATTTAAACAGTTAAAAAAAAAATGCCTCTTTGTTTTATTTAAAAAAAAAATGCATTTACATAATGCCTCTAAATGTACTTTTCAAAGCAATAATCTTTATCAATTAACACCCAAAAATTGATTTTATTTTTTTTAGAATGTGCTGCTTCCTTCTCTTCCCTCCCGGCTTACAAAATGCATTTCCCTTCAATATCTGAGACACATCACTTGGTGACAAACGAAATTCTTCCAAGTGGCTCCTGCCTGGCAGGACAAAACAGAGCTGCAATTCATGCGTAGGGAAGAAATGTTTCTTAACAATCAAACACGTTTTTTAATATATTTTTTTATTTTTATTTTAAATATACAAATCCTTTTCCCCTAATTTCCAGATCCTTGTTGTGTATACAGCAGGTCCAACCATTATTCTCCTGTTTTTATTTTCAAATTAGTTTGTTGGTATTTGGAATGAATCAGCCTGCAGCATGCAAGGGTTCCGTCTTTTCATCTGAAGCAGGGGAAGGGTAATTGTTTGCATTATATGTGAGGGACCACTCACTGTGTCAACAGGAATCTCTGGACTCACAAACTTGCCCTCTGAAGTACCTTTCACCATTTTTTTTTTTTTTTAAGTACTGTTTAACATATGTATTTATATAATCCTAGCCAAAATAATTTGGTTCCCCAGACCGAAAGCGTTTAATTGACCAAATAACCTGCTGTCATTGCATGGTCTGCAACTCTTAATATTTTAATCGTATGCTTAATATTTAATAAACTAATATTTATTAAGAAAGGCTCTTATTTATATATATTTTTTTGAAAACAAACAATAAAACATTTTTTTTTTTAATACAAACGTTTTTTATTAAAAACGTTTGTATTAAAAAAAAAAAAAAAAGAAAGGCTCTTATTTATATATATTTTTTTAATACCAAGGATTGTTTAAATTCATAAATGTTTATTTTTCTAGGGTTTTTAACAGGTGAAATAAAAAAAAATGTCAGCAATCAAATTATTTTACATATATACAAATGAGCTGCTTTTCCCTTATATCAGCTGAATAAATAAATAAATGACCATTTCGTTTTAAACAAAAGTATGATATAAATATGACTATTACAGTTAATAACTAAAACAAAAATTTGCATTTCATCAAAATTCATGTAAAATATGAACGTTTTTTAATTAAAAAATAAATAAATACACTGTTTATTTATAATATATAAATTATATTTATTTATTATTTATTTATTTATTATATTTATTTATAGCATTGCAGAAATAGTTTAATTTGACATCAACGTATTAGTAAGATGTTTGAAATTTTATATATAAATGTATTTAGAACAGCTTTTCTTATTTTCCTAGCAGAACATCTTTTTTTGCCACAGGTTAGCTTGACATGATATAAATGTTTTAATATAAACATGGAAATAGAAGTCATTGCGAGGAAGGGGAGAAAAAAAAAAAAAAAAAAAGAGAGAGAAAACATTTTAATCTTAATTATTCATACAAATCTGACTCAAGTTTATTTTCACATATAGTCCTTTTGACCATACGAGGTGCTTATTTTACATGAGAATAAAAGCTGCAGAAAAAAAAATAAAACATTTCACTCTTTAAAAAAAAAAACGAATTTTGCAAATCAGAATCAACCATCTATTGGAAAAAATGCATTATCAGGAGAAGGAAGGTCAGCAAAAATAGGAAAGGCAATTCTAAAAGTGTTTTAACTCTTTGCTGCAGCTCCCCCCCTCCGAAAAAAAAAAAAAAAAAAAAAAGTATGAATATACATTTTAAATAAGAGGCTGTAGCTTTGCTTAGAAATTCTATTGTGTTGTCTCCTCCGGCACTGTGTTGGGTGCTCCCCTTCAATCACCAGAGCATCTATCTTCCTGCAACCTGCAGACAAACCACCCACCCAAGAATCACAGAGAGGTCAGGGATAAATATGATAGGCTACTGTATGGTGTCACATTGCCAACTCCGAATGAATTTAGGAAAATCTGCAACCCCTAATTTAAATTTTCCTCCGATTTTTACCTATCTTTAATATGAATATTCAAAATAATTATTTATTGCAATGATAGTTATGTGGTGTCAAAAATAGCGTATTCCTGCACACCTTGTAGAACTATAACAAAAAAAAAGGAAGTGTTAATCATTTCACAAAATACAGATTTGCATATTTGCATAATTGATGTTTTATTTTTTATTTTATTTTTTTTTAACCAATTTCCTGTTTTTGCACTTTATTTGTAAATGAAAATAAAAAATATGAAAATAAGAGGCAGTTATTTCACCAAAACCAATACAAACAAATATGAATATGTAATTCTCTTTATTATATTCCATTTTAACTTAAAGATTTTAAAATTATTCTTATTTATATAGCACCAACAGTTTGCACAGCACTTTACAATGTTAGGGTTATTGTATTACATTTTAAATTAAAAATGTTAAAATTATTATTATTTATATAGCACCAACAGTTTGCACGGCACTTTACAACGTCGGGGCGAACAGCACAGTTATAATAAAATTATATTTTATTTTATTGCTTATTCTTGTTCTATTTATATAGCACCAACAGTTTGCACAGCACTTTACAACGTCAGGGCAAACAGCACAGTTATAATAATATGATATTTTATTTTATTACTTATTCTTGTTCTATTTATATAGCACCAACAGTTTGCACCGCACTTTACAACAATTGGGCGACCAGCACAGTTATAATAAAATTCGATTTTATTTTATTGCTTATTCTTGTTCTATTTATATAGCACCAACAGTTTGCACCGCACTTTACAACGGGCGAATAGCACAGTTATAATAAAATGATATATATATATATATATTATTATTTTATTACTAGTCTTGTTTTATTTATATAGCACCAACAGTTTGCACTGCACTTTACAATGTAAAGGGGAACAGCACAGTTATAAAAAAAATTCTATTTTGTTTTATTTTATCACTTATTCTTGTTCTATTTATATAGCACCAACAGTTTGCACAGCACTTTACAACGTTAGGGACGAACAGCACAGTTATTATAAAATTCTATTTTATTTTATTACTTATTCTTGTACTATTTATATAGCACCAACAGTTTGCACAGCACGTTACAACGGGGCGAATAGTACAGTTATAATAAAATATATATATATATATATATATATATATATATATATATATATTATTTTATTACTATTCTTGTTTTATTTATATAGTACCAACAGTTTGCACAGCACTTTAACGGGGCGAATAGCACAGTTATAATAAAATTATATATATATATATATATATATATATATATATATATATATATATTATTATTATTATTATTATTATTTTATTACTAGTCTTGTTTTATTTATATAGCACCAACAGTTTGCACAGCACTTTACAACGTTGAGGGGAACAGCACAGTTATAATAAAATTATACTTTATTTTATTTTATTACTATTCTTGTTCTTATTTTAATGTATTAATAGCCTTCACTATAGGAATGATAAACACAATTTATCTTACATAGTTAGGTTGAAAAAAAAAACACAAGTTCAACCAATTAAAAAAAAAAAAAAACATTTTAAATCATATCTAAACATTTAAAACGTAATAATTTTGCTCACTGGAAAAACAAAAAAAATAAATAAAATAAATAAATATATGTTTAGAAAGAATAAAAAGCTGCTTTTTAATGACATTGACATCAGGCTAACTGAAGATATCCCACTGCGGCAATAATGTACATAATACATGCAAATTCTTTAAGATGCAGTTTGATCGTTTTCTGGTTACTAGACCTGCAAAGTGTTTGTAAGCAATGTATGTAAGTCTGTGCTGCTCTCCATCCATGTCCTTGTAAAGAAGCACTTTGGACAAACCTACATGACATTAGCAGCTTCATCTGATAAAAAAAAAAAAAGAAAAAAGAAAAAAAAGCCTCTTCCTTCAAAACAAAGTAAATTGAGACAATCAAATAATTTGACAGGAAGCAAAGTTTTAGAATGAAGTGTGCGCCTCCAGCAGCTTTGCTTCCGTATTTACCGTATGTTTAGATACGCATTTCATTGACAAGTCTAATTTCACCATCCATAATTCATGGCTTCGGAACCAATTTGTTATTGTAATAAAAAAATATTTTTTCTTTTTTTTTATTTTTATTTTTTTGTTTGAGACCTGCATGAAGGTCCTGGAGAGGAGGATGTTAAATTATACATGCACCCTGGCCAAGTGAATTCATTCAGCTCAGTAGGCAGGTGAATCTCCTCGTGACCTTGGAACCGGTGGAGTAGCGAGGGGGGAATTTGCAATCAGAGCTATCTTGGAAACCCTAACCATTTCCAAATATTAACAACTTCCCTTCAAAGCAAAAAAAAGCTGATTTCAGCAGTTATGATAATGAGGGCATCAGTATCTGTTTCCGAGAACTAAGAATACAAAAAAAAAAAAAGGGGGGGGGGGCAGAAGCCACTGTTTTTTTAATAAGATTAAAAGCAATGCTTCCTTATTTTTGGAATGCTAATTTGTTGTCTGTCTCTGTTCTTGGCAGTGGGGCTATTGAGAGCCTTAGGATTTGATGAATATTTTTCATGGCTTTCGACATTTTCAGTCGCCGTTTATTAAAAAAGGGAGAGAAAAAAAAAAAAACACCAGAAAAACAAAACAAAACAAAAAACAAAAAACCCACCAGAAAAAAAAAAAAAAAAAACACCAGAAAAATGATCAAGTTGCAGTGATAGCCGGTGTTCTAGTGTGATGTAGGTCAGTAGTAAGCTGGACGGGGGGGGGGGGGGGGGGGTTACGCCACCCTAACACGCTCAGCTATGTCTAGGAATGCGTCAGGAAGCACAGATGTTGTCGTGGAATTTCAACACATTTTACGGACATTAGATCCTTCTCTATTGCATTACCGATCTGAAACACTGTGGGGGTGCAGAAAGTGGTCTCCAGAAAAATAATACTCTTCATATATATATATATATATATATATATATATATATATATATATATATATATATAGGGCTGTTACTGATTCAAATTTTCGTGTTCGATTAATCGATTTTTTTTTAATCGATTAATCGGCTAATTTCGATTAATTATAACGCACATACAGATCCAACTACTTTTAGCTGATCTCCTTGCATTGCAGCTCTGCATTAGTCAGTGGTAAATGTGGTATACACTATATACAATCACCCGACACTAGTTCGTTTCCACAATCCATGACTTCACTTCACAGTTCACACAAATACGTTTTAAATTCAAACTGTAGCACTGACGTAAGTCATTTTTTTTCCCACAGTAGCGTGACAATCCCTCCACCTCCGGTCTAACTAATCACTCTCACCTTATGGCATGGACCCCGGTGCAAACAAGGTGGTCAGGCAAGCGGGTATCAAAAGGGTTAACACGGACCATAAACTTCTCTCGCGTCTCCTTAGATCTCAGCAGGTCATGGGTAGAAAGAAAAGATCTAAGTGCTCACCGCTTAAGACCCCTTTCACACCGATCTGCCTATAGCGTCGGCAGTAAGTAAGCGTTTTACCGTCGGATTTGTGTCGCATTTCGGCCCGCTAGCCGGGCGCTTTTACCCCCCCGCTGGCGGCCGAGAAAGGGTTAAAACCCCCGGCAAACGCAGCAATAGCGGTATTACAGCGTTGCCCCATTGATTTCATAGGGGAGCAGCGCTGGAGGAGCGCTGGAGGAGCGGTGAGTTCACCGCTCCAAAGAAGCTGCTGGCGGGACTTTTTGTGATGTCCTGCCAGCGCACCGCTGCAGTGTGAAAGCCCTCGGGCTTTCACACTGCAGACAATGAAGCAGCAGTTTGAGGGCGGATTGCAGGCGCTATTTCTAATGCTATAGCGCCTGCAATACGCCCTCGGCGTGAAAGGGGTCTAAGTATAAGAAAACATTTTTGTGTTCCAACACAAACTACTCACATAAAGATGATAAAACACACAGCATGTAAAGCCGACAAACGTGTTAGTTCCGTAGGGCAGCAGCGGGTGACGTCATGCGTAGCTCCTCCCCCCGTACGCGTTACGTTCAATCAGAACTTCGACGTCACCGGACTCCTCCCCCCCTTCCCTAGCAGACGGAGGCACTTGGGGAAGGGGGACGGAACTCCCTGAAGACCCGGAAAAGCCGGCGGAGAGGTGAGTACTGATCAAAAGAATTTTAATCGATCAAAAAAATTAATGATTAATCGAGGAATCAATCTTTAATTTCCACAGCCCTAATATATATATATATATATATATATATATATATATATATATATATGAAAAAAAAAAAGAGCTAACAATGGTTACAAAAAAAAAATCAATACATGCCCCTTTAGGTCATGCTGAGTGTATGCATGCATACTTGCTGATCTTCACAGAGCGATGGGAGAGTTCAAGGTGGTCTATAAATGTCACCCTTATTTTCTGGCTTCGCGTTTTGACACGCAGGCTCTCACAGAGCCCCAGTATAAGTACCAGAGTGGTGATGCAGCTTCAGTTTTCACCAACAGGGGGCGCTGTAATTATGCTCTGAACTACACCATATTACCAAAATTATCGGGACGCCTGCCCAGACTATTGCCCCGTACACACGTTCGGACTTTTTCCGACAACAAAACCGTGGAATTTTATTCGAAGGTCGTTGGTTTCAACTTGTCTTGCATACAACCCGATAGCTGTTGTTTAGTTGTGGTGTACACAATTTTAATTGAATGTTTATGTGTATATATATATTTTTTGTTCTTATTAAACTTTTGTATATTTTTCTATCACTTGACTCACTTGACATGTTTTGTGATTACTACCTAGTACCGAGATAGTCCATATACCCCCAAACAAATCTTGAAGGTTTGGATGCATAGGGAACAGCATCAGCAACTGTCCCAGCAGTCCTAGAACCTTCTTGTCCCGACTTGGATGATGGTACTTTTACTTGTCTTGTGATTTATTTTTATTTGAGGCTATACTCACTTCATTGCCTTGTCTTGCATACACACGGTCACACAAATGTTGGCCAACAATTACGAACGTGGTGACGTACAAGACGTACGACGAGCCGATAAAAAAGGAAGTTCTATAGTCATGTGATATCTCCATTACGAAACGCTAGTTTTACAAGACCGGGCGCTTTCCGGGCATGCGTGGACTTTTGTGCAACGGACTTGTGTACACACGATCGGAAAGTCCGACAACAACGTTTTCTTGGCGGAAAATTTGAGAACCTGCTAGCCAACATTTGTTGGCGGAAAGTCCGCCAACAAATTTTCGATGGAGCATACACCCGGTCAGACTTTCAGCCAACAAGCTCATATCCAACATTTCCCGTCAGAAAGTCCGATCGTGTGTACGTGGCATTAGCCCGTAGGGTTCAATATTGAGTTGGCCCACCATTTGCAGCTTCAACTCTATTTTTTATTTTGGTTTTCAATTTTTGAAGATCTACAGATGTGCCGTGACAATCTCTGGAGCTCTCTGGGTTTTTTCAGCCACAAAAAGTTGGCGATCTCGTGTTTAAGGTCAGCCATTGTCTGCCTAGCTGACAGGTCTCCTTAAATCAAACAGATGCAAAAACCTGGTCTAGTCACAGTTGCTTAGACAGGCGTACAAGCAGGTGTGGTGTTGAAATACACTATATTGTCATAAGTATTGGGACACCTGCCTTTACATGCACATGAACTTTAATGGCATCCCAGTCTTACTCCGTAGGGTTCAATATTGAGTTGGCCCACCCTTTGCAGCTTCCACTCTTCTGGGAAGGCTGTCCACAAGGTTTAGGAGGGTGTCTATGGGAATGTTTGACCATTCTTCCAGAAGCGCATTTGTGAGGTCAGGCACTGATGTTGGAGGCTCGCAGTCTCCACTCATTCATCCAAAAGGTGTTCTATCGGGTTGAGGTCAGGACTCAAATGGACTCGCTCATCCGTGTCTTTATGGACATTGCTTTGTGCACTGGTCCGAATCATTTGGTGGAGGGGGGATTATGGTGTGGGATTGTTTTTCAGGGGTTGGACTCGGCCCCCTAGTTCCAATGAAGGGAACTCTTAAGGTGTCAGCATAACAAGACATTTTGGACAATTTCATGCTCCCAACTTTGTGGGAACAGTTTGGGGACGGCCCCTTCCTGTTCCAACATGACTGCATACCAGTGCAGGAAGCAAGGTCCATAAAGACATGGATGAGCGAGTTTGGGGTGGAGGAACTTGACTGGCCGGCGACCCGATATGTCAACGTGGGCCATCACAGGTCAGCGGGACTGGGGGGGGGGGGGTGTAAGTTCACCTTATAGATTTTTCTGTAAAGGTGAACTTACCCTTTAAAGTGGTTGTAAAGGTAATGCTCACAATCACTGCCAGCCCCTCCGCTATGACAAAATGTACTATACATTGTCTCTAATTCTTCTGCTAAATACCTTATTTCACCTCCACCAATCTGTGGTCAGGTGACTGCCTGCCGCTCTCCTTCTCTGATCTATGTGCAGTAGAGAGGCTGAGATCCCCCTCTGACATCAGCCGGGCATCAATAGACGTCCTCCCGTGCTCAAGCGGCCTGCGCGCCCCCTGCAGGGAGCACGCAGCGTGCTCTGTAATCAGCGAGACAAGAAACAGGAAGTGGGCTGTATAAGGTATTTACTGGCACAAACAAAAAAAACGATCCAAACTATCCAAGGTTAAAACAACAAGGGCAGAAGATTTAATAGATGGAAAGTTGAAAAAATTACTGAAGGATCTGCTTTAAGAACCAAAGAAAATTCAACACAGAAAACAGGAAGCAAAACAAGAGGAGGTGCCAAGAAACAGAAGAACGCCGAATGTTGTCATCCAAAAAAGGCAAACACTTGAAGAAGAAAACAAATCTGTTTGATGCACATCAGTCAGTTTCTTGAGAAAGCGCACAATGTATTTACCTTGCCATTTTGAATATTACATACCTCCCAACTTTTTGAGATGGGAATGAGGGACACCTATCAGCAAAAGTATGGAGGCGTAGGACACACCCCTTGCCACTGCCCATTAACCACTTAAGGACCGCCTCATGCACTTTTACGTCAGCAGAATGGCACGGCTGGGCACAAGCACGTACAGGTGCGTTTCTCTTTAAGAGCCCAGCCGTGGGTCGCGCGCTCGCGTCACAGAGCTGAAGAACGGGGAGAGGTAAGTGTAAACAAACCTCTCCCCGCGCTTCCTAGTGAGGCTGTCACTGATTGTCTGTTCCCTGTCATAGGGAAAGACGATCAGTGATGTCACACGCCAAGCCACGCCCCCTACAGTAAAAAAAAAACACATAGGTCACACTTAACCCCTACACTGCCCTCTAGTGTTTAACCCCTTCACGGCCAGTGACATTTTTACAGTAATCAATGCATTTTTAATCGCACTGATCGCTGTATTAATGCCAATGGTCCCAAAAATGTGTCAAAATTGTCCGACGTGTCCGCCATAATGTCGCAGTCACAATAAAAATTGCTGATCGCCGCCATTACTAGTAAAAAGAATTAAATATTAATAAAAATGCCATAAAACTATCCCCTATTTTGTAGACGCTATAACTTTTGCGCAAACCAATTAATATACGCTTATTGCGATTTTTTTTTTAACCAAAAATATGTAGAAGAATACGTATCGGCCTAAACTGAGGAAAAATTTGCATTAAAAAAAAAAATGGGGATATTTAGCAAAAAGTACAAAATATTGTGTTTTTTTTTTCAAAATTGTCGCTCTATTGTTGTTTATAGCGCAAAAAATAAAAACCGCAGGGGCGATCAAATACCACCAAAAGAAAGCTCTATTTGTGGGAAAAAAAGGACGCCAATTTTGTTTGGGAGCCGCGTCGCACGACCGCGCAATTGTCAGTTAAAGCGACGCAGTGCCGAATCGCAAAAAGGGGGCCTAGTCCTTTGGCAGCCAATTGGTCCGGGGCTTAAAGTGGTTAAAGGAGAATTGTTAAAAAAAACAAGATTGGTTAAACTCAAACTTTTCTTACCACAACTCTTCCTTTATGTTGGCTTTTGGAATTTACTAGACATGTGCAATTTGTTTCGTTTTTTTTCGTTTTTTTTTTTTTCGTTATTTTCGTTCGTTCGTTTTCGTACGAATGAACGAATCGTTCGAATCGTACGAATACGAATAACGAATCATTCAAATCGAACGAATCCTAAAAACAACGAAAATCCGAAAAAACTCATTAGAAACAACGAATGTACTAATGAAGAAAATCCGAAAAACGAAAACTAACGAAAAAATTCGTACATTCGTAACTTTTTTTTTTGTTGAATTGGTAGTTTTCCGTGTCCCTTACAATGTCGCTGCTAAACGTGCTTCGAATGGATTGAACAAAAAAAATTCGTACATTCGTAACTTTTTTTCGATTTCTAACTTTTTTTTTTTCGATTCGTAACTTTTTTTTTTTCGATTCGTAACTTTTTTTTTTGATTCGTAACTTTTTTTTTTTTTTGATTCGTAACTTTTTTTTCGATTCGTAAATTATTAAAATGTAATAATAGCATACACATTACATAAAACTATGAATTATGCTCCGATTACGAATCTACGAATGTTACGAATGTACGAATAAATACGAATGCATCCGAAAATTAAACTAACGAAAAAACGAATCAACGAAAAAATAACTCTTACGAATTGTTACGAATACGAACACCGACGACTTACGAAGGTACGAATCGTTACGAATCAACGGAAACGAAAAAAAACGAAAAAGAAAAAAAACTAATTTTTTTCGGAAATGAAAAAAACGAAACGAAAATAAACTAATTTTTTTGTTGTGCACATGTCTAGAATTTACAAATGCAGCAATTTAGAAATCAGATGAAAGGTTTAGCGCTGGAAAACACTTTTTGATAGATAAAAAGTGCATTTTATATACATCTATATGGATCAGACCAAAATGAGGGACAAATGGGGAGGAATGAGGGACAGAGGGACATTGCTCCAAATCAGGGACAGTCCTCGAAATCAGGGACAGTTGGGAGCTATGATATTAGCACAACCCTACAGATGTGCAGAATATTTTCTTCCAATAGTATAAATAATTTCCCACAGCATTGCTTGGCACCGCAGCTGACATCTTTGGGTTGGATTTTCACCTCCTCTTTCTGGAATGCCGGGGACGTAGGGAGACGTATCGCTTAACATACGTCTATTTCCATGAGACTCTTAGCAGCACGTTTCGGATTATGACCCCTAATAAATTGCAAGGGCTTCCCCGCCGCCTCTTAATTGAACACCCACACTGCGTATTTTTCTCCAAAAATGCTCCCATTGAGTTTTTACAACTGTTTTCTTTTGTCTTGTCTTCACAACGTTCTGTGTGGCACTCGATAATATCTTGTGTTACAGAACGAAGCTTGAGAATATCTGTACAGACCCCCCAACTTTATATGACCTCCTTAAATTTTAATACAGATTTTTTTTTTTTTTCTCTTCAGTTGGTCCTTTTTGGTGCTTGGTGGGCCAGAGAAGAGAGATTCTTCAAGAATTTCCATTGTTACAGTAAATTACGATAAGCCGCACGAAGCGGGGCCTTGTAAAAACGTTATTAGAGCAGAACTAAATACATTACTAAAACTTTTTTTTTTTTTTTTTTTTTTTTGACAAATGCTTTTTTGTAAGTACAAGGTCACAGGGTTGAGTTGAGTTGAGATGTATCTTGATATAGCGCGGTCTTACCCCGAAGGGTCCCGACGCGCTTGAGGGAGGCAAAAACATCTAATGCTGTTCTTCCCGTTGTTTTGGTCATTAACCACTTCCCGCCCGTCCGTCATTCTGCTATAGGCCGGGCGGGAAGTGGTTTCGTTATGCTGACTGGGCGTCATATGACGTCCTTCAGGATAACATGCCGCTGCGTGCCCGTGGGGGCGCGCATCGCGGCGATCGGTTGAGCGGTGTGTCAGTCTGGCTCTTTCCGGCGGAGGCTCTTTACCACGTGATCAGCCGTGTCAAATCACGGCTGATCACGACGTCAACTAGGACCACCAGGGAAGTGAGCAACATGTGGATGGCCAGGTATGTACCCCCTGTGCCCGTCAGTGCAGCCATATCAGTGCCCGTTATTGAAGAAGAAAAAGTACTTATTTACAAAAAACTTGTTGTTTTTCAAAATTTTCTCTTTTTTTTTATTTGTTGCGCAAAAAATAAAAATCGCAGAGGTGATCAAATACCACCAAAAGAAAGCTCCATTTGTGGGAACAAAATGATAAAAATTCTGTTTGGGTACAGTGTTGTATGACCGCGCAATTGTCATTCAAAGTATGGCAGCGCTGAAAGCTGAAAATTGGTCTGGGCAGGAAGGTGTCTAAGTGCCCGGTATATATATTGCAGTAAAATGAAAGGTCCACTCAAATTGCTTGGGGCCCCTTTACAAATCACCAACTCTTAGTAAATGTAAAATATACCCATAAAAACTCAGATTTATACACACCTTAGCCCATCTTATGCATTGCTGGGCATGGCATCACCATTCGACCAGGAAGATTCCTGGGGAATGCAACACAGGATTTCGAAGAACAATGGAGAAAAATCTCAGCCGTCGCAAACCATACAAGCCCAGCATGTAATGAGTGATGGCAGCCGCAGCCTACCGCCATCCAGACCACGCCCCTTGACATGTTTCGCCTCATTCTCAGTGCTTAGTCATGAAGATTATTGCAATAGTGTCTTCTTATGAGGCTTTTAAAGCTCTGTATTCTCTAAGGGGGGTTGTGGGCAACACGACCGACCGTGAGGAAGGCTGTGGGTTTATTGTTTGCCGCCCCCCCCCCCAAAAAAAAACACGAGGCGCCGCTGGTCCCAGGGCAATATCTTTTTGTCAAGGTAATAGTGTTTTTGCTGGGCAAAAAATAAAACATTCTGATCCCTCCTTTCCCGTATGCCTTACACATTCAAAATGTAAAATAAAATGGAAAACACTGTTGTATTTAAAGTGATACTAAAGATACCATTTTTATTTTTTTTTAAATAACAAACGTGTCGGACAGGTCCCCCGGCGGCGCTCTGGTCGAAACCCCCCCCCCCCCAGCCGAGTGCTCCCATAGCAAAGCTGCTTGCTCCTGAGCCCTGCGCTGTGTGCCCCCAAGACACACAGAACAGGGCTTAGCCCCGCCCCCTGGTCCCTCACTGGCTGTGATTGACAGACCGCTGCTGTGTCTCAGCCAATAACGAGGCAGAGACCTAGAAGAGCAGCTGCTCTCGTGCACACCGCTGGATTGAGATCGGGCTCAGGTGAGTATTGGGGGTTCTGGGTAGGAAGCTGGACACGAATGCATGTAGGTAAAAAGCCTTCAGCCTTTACAACCACCTTAATCATGGCAGCCTATAGGTGGGCCTCCATGGTTTCTCTAGTAGTGGAGACAGAAGATCTAAAGTTGTATCTAGGCCTATCAACCGGTCTTGTTGCCGCCCCCCCCCCCCCGGCTCCATAAGGTCATAATGGCACGTCTTTACGTCTTTAGGACCCTGTGATTAGTTAGATGGGGGGTTAAGGAGTAAAAAGATAGTGAGAACAAGTGGCTTTAGTGTTCTTGTTGATGTTTTCAGGTTTGTCACGTACCGTATATACTCGAGTATAAGCCGACCCGAATATAAGCCGAGGCACCTCATTTTACCACAAAAAAATGGGAAAACGTATTGACTCGAGTATAAGCCTAGGGTGAGAAATGCGCAGCTACTGTAAGTGGAAAAGAGGGTCAACAATGCCCATTTGCAGCCTCACTGTGCCCATTTGCAGCCATAGGTCCCCTGAACTTCAAACTTGGTAGTTAAGGGATCCTAAATACCCCCCTAGCTGCAGACAAATTGGGGTCTCTGGACCCAAAGGGTCCCGAAATGACATTGCTGCAGAAGGACACAGTTGACCGAATTTGGGGCCCCGTACCTCGGGGTCACTTGGTGCTAGGAACCCCAAATATGGGTATGCAAACCCAGTGGAACTAGCACTACAACATATCCAAATTTGGTGTTCCTATCACCAAGTGGCCCCCGAGATATGGGGCCCCAAATTCGGGTCGGAAAATGTCATTCTCTCACTCGCGTCTGACAGATACACGGCTCCTATACCGCTCCAAAGATGCTGCTAGCAGGACTTTTGTTTGACCGTCCTGCTAGCGCACCGCTCCAGTGTGAATGGGGCTGTTTTTTTCAGGCGCTGTACAGGCGCTATTTTTAGCGCTGTGCCGCCTGAAAAACGCCCCAGTGTGACAGGGGCCTAACTCAAAACTGGTAACCTGTAGAAATTTTTAAACGTCGCCTATGGAGATTTTTAAACTTTGTCGCCATTCCAAGAGCGGGGGCAATTTTGAAACATGACATATTGGGTATCATTTTTCTCGGCATAACATTATCTTTCATAATATGAACGAAATTAGGCTAACTTTACTGTTGTCTTCTTTTTTAAGTCAAAAAAGTGTATTTTTTTCCAAAAAAATTACGCTTGTAAGACCGCTGCGCAAATACGGTATTGGAATTTCCTTTCAAATTTGGCTGTTAGTGAACATAATAAATATGAATGTATCTGAAGTTACGAATTATCCAAAATAACGAATCTAAACGAATGGAACGTAACTAAATTAATAATAATAAATTATAATAAAAAAGTTTTTATTAGAAAGAAAGAAAGAAAGAAAGAAAGAGTGACAATTTTGAAAAAAAAAAAACAAGATTTTTTACTTTTTGCTATAATAAATATACCCCAAATTAAAAAAAAAATGTCTTCATCAGTTTAGACCAATATGTATTCTTCTACATATTTTTGGTAAAAAAAAATCACAATAAGTGTATATTGAACTTTGTAAGAACAAACAATCTGTCTTCTCTCCTCTGACATCACAGGGATTTGTGTTTACACACACAAATCCCTGCGCTGGCACTCGTGCACGCGGTTGCGGGTCTCACGCGGGTCCCCCACTGTGCAGCGAGCGCGCGGGTGTGCCTCCGGTGGCGCTCGCGCGCCCTCTGGTGGCTCTCGCGCGCCCTCTGGTGGCTCTCCTGGGAAAATTTGTATATATATTTATACAGGATTTTGCCCAGGAGAGCCATTCTGCCGCAGTATATCTGCGTGAGCCGCTCAGGAACCGGTTTAACCACTCACACTATAAGCATACTTTTAGGTGCGTTGGAGATCAGCTTGAGAAGCTTATGAGATCATTCAAGGTTTTTTTTCACAGGTAAGATTGACCTTCATTTAACCGCCAAAGACTTCCACTGCGCCACATCCTAATTATTTACAAAAAGGATCAGCTTGAGAAGCTTATGAGATCATTCAAGGTTCTTTCGCAGGTAAGATTGACCTTCATTTACCTGCCACTGTGCCACATCCTAATTATTTACAAAAGGAACACAACAAAAACTATTGTTCTATATTGAATGAATGAATGAATGATATTAGCAAACTTTACCAGCACAACACATGACAAGGTCAAAAATCTAAAATTCACATCGTTTATTACATCCGATACAATCATACAACGTTATTTTAAATAAAAAGAGGGGAAATGTGCAATTCATACCCAACATGGATTGGAAATAGACACCTATAGTTCATATAATATATAACAACTAAATACATTGAGAGATCATATGGTACAGGTGTACTTTTCCAATTCCAGCCGTCAACGCGTTTCACAGTAGACTTTGCTTCTTCAGGACAATTAGGTGTGTAGATTTCACTAAATACAGCAAAAATATAGAAAATTATCAAAACAAGCTTTTGAACATCAACACTAGTATCTTAATCAAAAAAAAAAAAACAACTAAGTTGATGCTCACATTAGTATTAGTAAAAGAAATGCAACACCGGTCTCTAGGGCAGACATAGGGGCTTAAGAGAGCCACCGCACCCCGAGGAATACAGTAGGCAATGGGCATCTTGTAAGAGGTGGGCATACCTTAAAGTGGAGTTCCACCCACTTTTACAACTCTTCAGCATCCCTCACTAAACTGTGCACTGTAAACAAATTGGATATTTTTTTTATTTTTTTTTCAGCACAGACTGTATATCTGCTGTATTCATTTTTCACTTCCTCCTCCCTGGCCGCGGCCCATCGCATCATTTCCTGTTTGCAATGCCTCCTGGGAAGGGGCAGCAACTTCCTCTGACACTGCCGTTGCTATGAAAACCTGACCTGAAACCTATTACACTGCTTATGCTGCACTGGGCATGTGCGAGATCTGCAAGGATGAGATCCAGGAAGAAATACAGTCTGGCTTCAGATGCCCACACTTAAGATGGCCACGGCCTGCTGCAAGTTTATAAAATAACAAACTACTGCTAAAAACTAACAAAACAGACCTTAGTTCACAGACTAACTTTACTAGAATACATTAAGCTTGTGTATTATAGGGGTATTTTTATTTAAAAAGTATAATTTCGGCCGGAACACCGCTTTAAAATAGACAGAGAACTCCATAAATATGAAAGAATTCGATTACTTTGGAACCCACCCCCTACTATACTTACATAACAAAAATAATGTAGGAGGAATGGCTCAATAATTTCATTTGACCACCTATTAGGCTGCATCAATCTGCTTCAAGCTGCTTTTGCATTCCTTTTGACACATACTGTAGGTAAAGAATCCGTTCTGATATCAACAAAAGCCAGCTGACACAGGTTCATACCCTCACCTCCGGTTGCAGGTAGCAACTGTACAATTTTGAACTAAGACAACAAAATTAAGGTGATTCTAAAGGCTGAAGGTTGTTTACCTTGGTGCATTCTATGCATTAAAGTAAAGAACCTTCTGGGTGCAGCTCCCCCCACCCCAACCCCCCTTTATACTTACCTGAGCAAAATCCCGATCCAGCGATGTGCATGAGAGCAGCCACTCTCCCAGGTCTCTCTCTCCTCATTGGCTCACAGAGAACTGGGATCCATTGGCTGCTGCTGTTGTTAATCACAACCAGTGAGCCAACAAGGAGCGAGTAGGGGTTGGGGCAGAGCCACGCTCTGTGTTAGAATGGACACACAGAGCTTGGGAGCAAGCCTGCTTGAGTGCCCCTATAGCGGAGCTAAGCCCATCGATTTAATGGTTTCAAGAAAACAGTTACAGTCCGGGAATGTCGGGATTGCTGAATAAAAAGTGTAAAACCTTATATGCCTTAATACACGTATGTGGGGGTCAATGAAATAAAATCACTCTATAAAAATGCAGCTCTTCTTGGATAAGGATATTAGATGCCTCTGTAAACTGTAAAATAAAAAGCAAAAAGGAAGACACACCCATCTAAGTGTACCTGTCATGGACGCGCCGCACATAGCACTGCAACTGATCACAGGCGCACCGGTCCATTGAGACGTGTTCCAGCTCACAGGCATCCAGCAGTGAACAGACTTGCACCAATGCGCATGCGCAGATCGCGGAGATAGTGCACGAGCGCACGGTGACGCTGCTTTGACGCCCAGGGATCTTTAAAAGGGGCCTATTCTGAATGCATCCTTGCTGTTTGATCTGCAGCTCATCCTGTAAACTGATCCTGAACCCGTATCTGATCCAGTACTTACCCGGCTTTCTGACCTCGCCGCTGTCTCCAGTCCTGACCTTTGGCTTGCCTTGACCCTGCTCTGTCTGTCCATTTGCCTGACCTCCTGTTGCTGATCCCGCCTGAACTTGGACCACTCTCTGCCTGCCTCTTCTGCCTGATTGATCCGCTGTTGTGACCTGGCTAGTCTGGCCCTGCTCCTGCCTGCTGTCCTGCGCCTGTGCCTCTCAGTGTACCTGCATCAACAGCAATCAAGCCTGTTCCAGTCTCTGCCAGCGGACAACATATCCAGCCAAGCGGACTCTGCAGGCCCTCATACCCCACTGTGCTCCGAGGGTCACTGTTCCCACTCCAGTGATCCCGGAACAAAAGCCGTACAAGAGGTCTCGCTCTGCAAGTCAGGCTCACCTCCAAGGTACGCGTCAGTACCCATTTAATTGGTTAAAAAACACAAAGTATAAAAAAGATTACACTCTGTGACAAAAGTGATAAGATACAGGCAAGTTGAGTGTCTCCTTTAGGCGGCCGGTGTCTGCTGGCAGAAGTCCAGGTTGGATAGATGGAACTGTTGTGTATAACCCCAGTCGTCTGTAGAAGCCCTGGCATGTGAGAACCGTAGCCAAGCTGGAACGCGAGCCGGCATAGGATCTCTGGACGGCAGGACGGCGGGCCGCTGTGACGCCACACGATGGGCAGCAACATGTTTCGGAGCTCTTTGGCTCTTTCGTCAAACCGGAAGGAAGAAACTTCGGGATTGCTAACTGTCACATTTGCTTGTGCTCTCAACTTAACTGTCAAGCCATCAAATGGCAGGTTTCATAACTGATCATATGGGCAGCACCATGGCGGTTGCAGATCAAACAGAGGCAGCTTCATTGGCTGTAAAAGGTAGGCGGGTTTAATTCCACTTTAAGGTTGTCAGCAGATTGGCCTCTACAAATTCAGCAGTGCCTAAAACTGAGCATGTGCATACAGTGTATTATTGGATTTTACACAGTATAGGCACTGTAATGTTTTATATACTGTATTTATCAGCGTATAACACGCACAGGTGTTGACACGCACCTTAATTTTAAGAGGGAAGTTTTAGGGGAAAAAAACGTAAATTTTAAATAAAGAATTTTGAAGCAAAATAAGGGTCAGTGCCCATCTGCAGCCTTGCCATTGCCCATCATTGCAGCCTTGCCCATCATTGCAGCCTAATCAGTGCCCAGCTACAGCCTTGCCCATAATTGCAGCCTGATCAGTGCCCATCTGCAGCCTTGCCCATCATTGCAACCTGAACAGTGTCCATCTGCAGCCTTGCTTATCATTACAGCCTATTCAGTGCCCATCTGCAGCCTTGTCCATAATTGCAGGCTGACCCGTGCCCATCTGCAGTCTTGTCTATGCCGGGATAGACAGATCTCCTGTGAACTCGGCTTAGCTCGCAGTCACGCCCAGTCCCACCCCTTGGCTCCTACGATGGACATAACAGCGGTCCAATACCGAGTCATCAACGCTAGGAGCCGTCCAGGGGGCGGGACCGGGCGACTGGGCGTGACTGTGAGCCGAGTACACAGCAAAATTGCGGCTCTGTGTTTCGGCGGCACTCGTTCCCTCCTTCCCCTTTGAGACAGCCTATATCGACGTATAACACACACACATGATCTACCCCCTATTTTAAGGGGGAAAAGTGCGTGCTATACGCCGATAAATCTGGTAGCTATACCTGCAAAAGGGGCCGGCCTGAAGTGATCTAGCAGGATTTCATTTTCCGACTATTGTTCCATTCTAGACCCCTTTCACATGGAGGCAGTTTTTAGGCGTTTTAGAGCTAGAAATAGCACTTGTAAAGCGCTAGAAAACTGCCTCCCATTCATTACAATGGGTGCTTTCTCACCGGTGCGTTTTGTGGGACGTTCGGAAAAGTCCTGCAAGCAACATCTTTGGGGCGGTTTGGGAGCGCTGTATACAGCACTCCCAAAAACGCCCCTGCCCATTGCAATGAATGGGCAGCGCTTCCGAAGCGCTGCAACGCAGGAGTTTTTAACCCCTTCGTTGGGGTTAAAGGCACCCCGCTAGCAGCTGAAAGGCGCGGCCCCAGTTTAAAAGGGGTCCTAAAGAGGTCTTCAAAGATAGACTTCCTCTCCTTTCAACCCTCCCCCTTTCATTGGCTTTCTAACCATTCCGCTCTGGTTGGAATGCCCTTCATTATCACCTCATTATAATTACTATCCAATCACCACTGTATTATCTATAAGACAAATTAATGGATATTTCTAACCAAGATCTCTAATCTAAAGCTAGCCTCCCCCACACAATTAATTGTCTGATGAATTACTCTCTCAGCCCCTTGATTGTATCTTCAAGAAGATATCAATAAAAACTGTAAAAAATATGCATAGGTGCAGACATACAAATCTTTAAATGAGAAAAAATGGACACAGCGTGCGGCGGCGGGGCTGAATATAAAAGCCCACCCAGTCTTAACCACGGGTTATTTCCATGATTTGCTGGTGCCATTGCGATTTATGCTCACATTTTTCTTTTGAATGACAAGCCAAGCCGCCTCTTAGGGCGCTGCGCTATTAAGCAGCATGTGCCTTTATTTCTCCCTCCCATTATGTCCCTGCTTTGTTCTCATTTCACCCTCCCATTGATCCTTCACGTTGTATTTTAATTTATTAATTAGCTGCTTAATTACCACAACAAGTTGCCTTTCATTCTACCAGATGGCTAAATCAAACCGCTTCTCAGATCACGGTTAAAAGGGAAAAAGGAGAAAAAAAAAAAATCAGCCGACTTTCTATAAACTCGGCATAGTTGATAAAATACATTTATAACCGGGATGAATAACGAGCATGTGATTGAGAGCGCTAAGCAGTTTTGTCTCCTTAAATATGAAGTCAGCAGGAAAATTTTCCTTTGTTTCTGGTATCTCTTATTGTTATGTTTATAATTTAACTTAAATGCTAAAAGTATGAGACGAACAGTAAAACGCTGCCTGTGTTACATCGAACGTTCAGCTGTTATGAACAGTTTTACCTGTTTTTTTTTTTCTTTTTCTTATTTTTTTATTTGTTTTCAATTTTTGAAGATCTACAGATGTGCCATGACAATCTCTGGAGCTTAAGGCCCCTTACTGAAGAAGTCACACCCATTTGACGTAACGCGTATCAGGGGGGGGGGGGGGTCGCATGGAGGGGGGGGGGGGACAATCTCTGGAGCTTAAGGCGCCTTACTGAAGAAGTCACAGCCATTTGACGTAACGCGTATAGGGGGGGGGGGGTCGCAGTGTTGATGTCATTCCACGAGTATCGTGCCGTTCATAGCATCCTAAGACCCCTTTCACACCACACCGCCCATAGCGTCGGCGGTAAAACGCCGCTAGGGGGCGCTTTTACCCACTGCTAGC
Source organism: Lithobates sylvaticus (assembly GCA_028564925.1). Taxonomy (NCBI): domain Eukaryota; kingdom Metazoa; phylum Chordata; class Amphibia; order Anura; family Ranidae; genus Lithobates; species Lithobates sylvaticus. Next base: position 8,326,870 of record CM053034.1, on the reverse strand, counting down.
ATCAGAAAAAGGGTTAAAACCCCCGTAAATACGCAGCAATAGCGGTGTTTTGCTGGCGGTATTACAGCGCTGCCCCATTGATTTCAATGGGGAGCAGCGGTGGAGGAGCGGTGGAGAAGCGGTGGAGGAGCGGTAAACACACGGCTACTTCACCGCTCCAAAGAAGCTGCTAGCAGGACTTTTCCTGACGTCCTGCCAGCACACCGCTGCAGTGTGAAAGCCCTTGTTTACATAGGCATCTCCCCGTTCTGTCTCTTCTTGTCACGATCGCGGGACACCGGCGGACATCGAGTCCGTGAGCATGGTCACAGAGCAGGCGGCGGGCGCACGTGCACCGACAATGCCGCTTCTTAAAGGGGACGTACCTGTACGCCCATTTGCGCAGCCGTTCCGTTGTGCCGACATATATCGTCGTGCACTGGTCTGCAAGCAGTTAAATTCACTTACCTGCATTAAATTAGCCCCAGAACTGGGTAATTAATATGTGTTTGGTTTTAAAAGGGATGGGGTGGCAAGCTCCGTACAGATTTGATCGGAAATTCCGCCAGCAAAAGTCCGATGAGAGCTTTTGGTTGGAAAATGCGACGGTGCGTATGCTCCATCGGACTTTTGCTAGCGGAATTCCAGTCAGCAAAAGATTGAGGTTCTCAATTTTTTCGGTCGGAAAAAGTTTAGATCGGAAATTCCGATCGTCTGTACCAAATTCCGATGTCAAAATTCGTACGCATGCTCGGAAACAATTAGACGCATGCTCGGAAGCATTGGACTTCATTTACTCGGCTTGTCGTAGTGTTGTACGTCACCGCGTTCTTGGCGGTCGAAAGTTCAACAAGCTTGAGCGGAATGCTGTCAGAAAAACCATCCAAAATTTTTCCGACGGAAAATCCGCTCGTGTGTACGCGGCATTACAGTGTCTCCACTATGGGCTAGCAAGGTCTCAGCTATGCCGCTCACATTAATGTCAGTGCACGTGCTGCCTTCGTGTAGCCCAGCGCGCACAGCATGTTTGCACTTATTTAGCCCCACGCATGCTTCCTTCACGGCCTATTGTAGCATTGTTATTGGATGTTACAATGCTATATTATATTATGCTCACAGTTGTCAAGTGTTCCAGTTGCGAGGTCCGCCCACCTTTTGTTTCATTGTCAGCTACACTATGTTAATTCTAGTATGTTTCACATGGTTTGCTCAAACACTACGGAACGGCAAATTCCTACGGAATATGTCGATCTTGTAGAAATAAAAGGAAACAATGATAATGAGTGTGCAGGTAGAGAGAGGTCCGTTTGTCTAGATCTAGGCACTATTTGAGCGCACTGGTCTAGTTTTGCTTGTTAATGCATATCTCCAGCCAAAACTTTTGCTTTCGGTTTTCAAAAGCATACGGTGGAAGTAGAACCCCTGCCAGGATTTTATTTTTTTTGCCAGGGTATACACAAATTCCAGCTTTTTAAAAATAAAAATATATAAATATTCAATGCCCTGCACTAGCTCTCTCTGCAATACTCGCTGTATTGTTGATGCTGCCCCAATATCTCTCTTTTAAATAGTCATTTTGATTTGTGGTGCTCAGATATAGTGTGGTTCCACTTTAGGTAGCACGGCATAAAAGATTCTGGTGATGGTGCTGCACTATAATCCTCATATGCCCCGTACACGCGGTCGAAAATTCCGACGGAAAATGTCCGATCGGACCATGTTGTCGGAAAATCCGCCCGTGTGTGGGCTCCGTCAGACTTTTTCCGTCGGAAAAAATTTGAGAGCAGGATCTCAAATTTTCCGACAACAAAATCCTATCAGACTTTTTCCGATCGTGTGTAGGGAATTCCGACGGACAAAGTGCCACGCATGCTCAGATCAAATTATGAGACCAAAGCTATTGGCTACTAACGTGAACGTAGTCCCGTCGTAACGGACGAACGTCATCACGTTCCGAATGGTCGGATTTTCCGATAACTTTGTCCGACCGTGTGTATGCAACACCAGTTTCCGAGTCCGTCGGAAAAAATCTGATGGATTTTGTGGTCGAATTTTCCGACCGTGTGTACGGGGCAATAGTGAACTTCTGAAAGTCTAACTACGCTAAAATGATACATGCTGCATTCTGATTGGTTGTTGTGTTTTACAGCATATTACTGCCCTTTCCCGTGTCATTGTCTGCATTGACCTTGCCCTTGTCCATGTCTCTTTGGATTGTAAATTGGTGCCTTTTTTTGCTGACCCCTGCCTGACCCCAAGACTATGCTTGATTCTATGTTTGTCATTGGTTTATCTGACTGCTAACATGACCCTGACTCTGAACTCAGCATCGAACATTACACTTAGTTTGGTGTCTGGTTCTCAGGATTTCTTGCTGAATCAATGAAGAGTGCTCAAGATCTTGTTGGCAACTAAGGACATCTACGTTATAAGATAAGACTGCTATGGGTGGAATGGGTCCTGCTATAGATTAGAGTAGTAGCACGTTACAGAAACATTTTGGTTTGGCTTCCATATTTTTTTTAAATGTTTGCAACGAAAGCCGCAATTCTTATGCCGCGTACACACGCTCGGAATTTCCGACAACAAATGTTCGATGGGAGCTTGTTGTTGGACATTCCGACCGTGTGTAGGCTCCATCGGACATTTGGTGTCAGAATTTCCGACAACAAAAATTTGAGAGCTGGATCTCAAATTTTCCGACAACAAAGTCTGTTGTCGGAAATTCTGATCGCGTGTACACAATTCCGACGCACAAAATTACACGCATGCTCGGAATCAAGCAGATGAGCCGCACTGGCTATTGAACTTTTTTTCTCGGCTCGTCGTACGTGTTGTACGTCACCGCGTTCTTGACGTTCGGAATTTTCGACAACATTTGTGCGGCCGTGTGTATGCAAGAGAAGTTTGAGCCAACATCCATCGGGAAAAAAACATGGATTTTGTTGTCAGAATGTGTTACTCTAAATGTTGGAAACAGCTTATAATGTGATCTGGCTAGTAGAAGTGCTGAGGATTTCTGCATTTTTTTTTTATTGGGACCTGCCCAACCCACATGCACTCTTTTCTTTTCCCTCTCTTCTTTCTCTTCTTTCTCTTACCAATCTTCTTTCTCTTCTTTCTCTTCCCTTTCTTTCTTCTTTCTCTTCCTTCTCTTCTTTCTCTTCTTTCTCTTCTTCTCTTCCTTCTATTCTTTCTCTTCTTTTCTTCCTTTCTTCGTTTCTTCCTTCTTTTCTTTCTCTTCCTTCTCTTATTCTCTTCATTCTCATCCTTCTCTTCTTCTATTCCTCCTCGCCCCTGTCTTCCTTCTCTTCCTTCTCTTCCTTGTCTTCTTTCTCTTCTTCATTTTCCTTCTTTTCTTTCTCTTTTTTTTTCTTCTCTTCTTTCTTTTTTTTCTTCCTTCTCTTCCTTCTCTTTTTTCTCTTCCTTCTCTTCTTTCTTTTTCTTTCTTTCTCTTTCTTTTCTTCTTTCTCATCTTTCTCTTCCTTCTCTTCCCTGTCTTCTTTCTCTTCCGTCTCTCCTTCATTTTCCTTCTCTTCCTTCTCTTTTTTCTCTTCCTTCTCTTCCTTCTCTTCTTTCTCATCCTACTCTTCTTCTCTTTCTTCTCTTCTCTGTCTTCTTTCTCTTCCTTCTCTTCTTCATTTTCCTTCTCTTCTTCTCTTCTTTCTCTTTCTTTCTCTTCCTTTTCTTCTTTCTCTTCGTTCTCTTCTTCTCTTCCTTCTCGTCTTCTCTTCCTTCTCAACTTTCTCTTCTTTCTCTTCCCTCTCTTGCTTCTCTTCTTCTCTTCCTTCTCTACCTTCTCTTTTTTCTCTTCTTCTCTTCCTTCTCATCTTTCTCTTCTTGCCTTCCTTATCTTCTTTCTATTTCTTCTCATCTTTCTCTTCATTCTCTTCCTTCTCTTCTTCTCTTCCTTCTCATTTTTTTCTTCTTCTCTTCTTTTGCTTCCTTCTCTTCCCCCTCTTCTTTATCTTCTTCTCTTCATTCTCTTCCCTCTCTTTTTTCTCTTTCTTCTCTTCTTACTCTTCCTTCTCATTTTTCTCTTCCTTCTCTTTCTTCTCATTGTTCTCTTTCTTCTCTTCTTTCCCTTACTTCTCTTCCTTTCATCTGTCTCTTTTTTTCTCTTCTTTTTTCACTTCCTTCTTTTCCCTCTCTTTCTCCTCATCTTTCTTTTTCTTCTCATTTTACTCTTCCTTCTCTTCTCTCTCTTCTTTCTTTTCATTCTTGGGCTTCTGTTCCTTCTCTTCTTTCTGCGTTTCTTGTATGATGCAAGTCCCTCGATCCTCTTCACCCTTTGTAACTTTTGCTTGGGACTTGCACAATATCGGTGATATTTCTACTCCATGTATTGACCTATGTATATGTGCAACCATTTATTAATGTCGTTCTTATTTGCTTGTTTGAAGTTTTTTCTGCCTGTGCCGCCACCTTTTATTTGATCCTGTACTTGAATCATAACTATTTGTCTGCTGTGAGTTTTTATATTTTGGTGAAAACTTCAATAAAAATATTGAAACCGAAAAAAAAAACAGCATTTTTTCTTACATGTGATTGAATGATGGTGATCAGCAGAGCTTCACCTCATTTACTAAGCTCTGGGGCTAATTCCCTTACAAAGTGAAACTTCCCTTGTAAACAGTCTGTTTGCCTTTAGGAAAACAACCCCATTGACTCCAGTGCTAATCACTATTGCAAATATTTTTACATGCTGATAGATTTGATTTTCAAGCCTAGTTAACTATTTTGAAAACCTTTAAAAAAAAAGGAGGGGGTGGGGGGGGGGGGGGGGGGAGGAGAGAACTATTACAATTTCTTCCTCTGGATTCAACCTCATTTATTTAATTGAATTTGGTCGTGCATAGAACTAATTCTGTTCTAAATAAATTGTTGTTATCATGACAGAGATCTACTGCTCCCTGTCATCGGGAGCAGAGACCGATGTCTTATACACAATTTATATAGCGCCAACACTATACGCAGCGCTTTACAATGTATAGGGGGGGGACAACACAATTACAGTACAGTTCAATATAAAAGGAACAGGAGGGCCCGGCTCGTAGAGCTTACATTGTCAAGGGAGGGGGTGGTGGTCCAAAAGGTAATAGCTGCAGAGAATGATTTGATGGGGGTGGCATTTTTATAGCACTGATTGCTGTATAAATGACAATGGTCCCAAAATAGTGTCAAGTGTCCGATGTGTCCACCATAATGTCGCAGTCACTTTTGCGCAAACCAATCAATATACCCTTTTTGTTTTTTTTTTTACGCAAAAATATGTAGAAGAATATTTATTTTTTTTAACAAACAGAAAAAAAAAATATATTTTTTTGTATTTATTATAGCAAAAAGTAAAAAAAATTGCCTTTTTTTTCAAAATTGTCGCTCTTTTTTTGTTTATAGCGCAAAAAATTTAAACCGCAGAGGTGATCAAATACCACCAAAAGAAAGCTCTATTTGTGGGGGAAAAAATGACGTCGATGACGCAGTGCTGTAATGTCGCAACATATCGGCCTAAACTGAGGAAAAAAAAAAATATTTTTTATATATATTTTTTGGGGATATTTATTATAGCAAAATGTAAAAAATATTGTTTTTTTTTTTTTCAAAATTGACGCTCTTTTTTTGTTTATAGCGCAAAAAATAAAAACCGCGGGAGTGATCAAATACCACCAAAAGAAAACTCTATTTGTGGGGAAAAAAATAACATCAATTTTGTTTGGGTGCCACGTCGCACGACCGCGCAATTGTCAGTTAAATCGACGCAGTGCCGAATCGTAAAAAAAGTGCTCTGGTCAGGAAGTGGGGTAAATTCCTCCGGGGCTGAAGTGGTTAAAGTGGTTGTAAACCCTTACAAACCACTTTGACCTACAGGTAAGCCTATATCAAGGATTACCTGTAGGTCCAATAAATATCTCCTAAACCTACATGGTTTAGGAGATATTTAGAAAAGAAAAGGCACTGCGCATGCCAGGTTCACGGCTATATGCCACTTTCCTGCGCATGTGCGGGAGTGACGTCATCGCCGGTCCAGCGAATGACAGCGCTGGAGCGGCGAGACCCGGAAGTCACTCCGGGAATGATGGCGACGCAGAAGATCGTGGATGAGGACCGCTTCGAGGGCTTCGTTTTCAGGTAAGTCATTCATAATGAGCTAGTATGCCATGCATACTAGCTCATTATGCCGTTGCCTATGCCTTTGCCTCCGAGCAAAATCTTGATCCAGCGATCTGCAAGAGAGCAGCCACTCTCCCAGGTCTCACTCTCCTCATTGGCTCACAGAGAACAGGGATCCATTGCACTGAGCATGCCGAGATCACGGCGATATGCCGCCTTCGTGCGCATGCGCAGGAGTGACATCATCGCTGCTCCAGCAAATGACAGCGCTGGAGGGCGAGACCCGGAAGTCACTCCGGGAATGAGGGCGACGCAGAAGATCGTGGATGAGGACCGCTTCGAGGGCTTCGTTTTCAGGTAAGTCATTCATAATGAGCTAGTATGCTATGCATACTAGCTCATTATGCCTTTGCCTTGCAGGGTGTCATTTTTTTTTTTTTAAGAGGCTTTACTTCCTCTTTAAAGTTTATTCAATAGTAATGTACAGGGATTTTACAAATATTTCTTCAGAAAGGGATACATGGTAACGCTGAAGCTGATTTTTTTGATTTCCTGAACCATTACTAGATGGAGCAGATCAATACCGCTCAGCATGACACCTGATTTTTAGTTTACAACATATCTGCATTTTTTATTTGCTGGAAAATTAAAGTTAAAGAAACTTAGGCCTGCAATCAGCAGCTGATGACGTGATCAATGCGCACTCAACATTATTCTGCAATCACAGAAGACCCTTTACTGACCCGCTACACTGGGGCCGGACAATCAGCGGAGTCCTTCCAGCTGCTGCTCTTACATGAAATGTATAATGATGTCACCGAAGGCCAGATTCACAACGACATACCGCCAGTCTTCTATAATTAGCGATCGCCGCTGAAGATTTCAATAGTGGACCGGTCACTGGTCAGGATCGATCAATACTAGAACATTTTTAAAATTGCCAAAGGTCACCGCCAAGCAGATGTTGTCTGTCTGTGGCCTTCTTCAGTACTTAACAGCCATGAAGGCCCTGAAACATTAGTAAAGGGGACAATTAGTGGATATCAATACAGAGCATAGACAATCTGTTTGGTCGCAATGTTAATAAGCCTAAGAAAAATGTATTGTTTACAGAGGAAAAAAAGAGAGAGAGAGATTGCCTGCAGACCTCAAAATCAAGGTGATTTGTTATCAATCTTCTGTCGCTTTTTTTTAAACCGCTTGCCGACCAGGCTTTTTCTGTCACTTTTTTGTTTATAAGTTTAAACCAGTATTTTTTCCTAGAAAATTACTTATAACCCCCAAACATTATACTTTATACTTTTTTTTTTTATTATTAACAGGGAACAAAATGGCAATTGTTGCAATTTTTTAAAATTCAATAAATTTTTATTGAAGAAAATATACATATAAAATGTACATATATTACATAATGGTTCAAGAAAAATAAAAGAACATGTAGTAAAAGAGAGAAAGGAAAGTATACATAAACGATATACGTAAACACTGTTGCAATTTTTTATGTCACACAGTATTTGTTAGTTGCAATTTTATTAGGCCACACGGTATTTGTGCAACGGTTTTGCAAACACAAATTTTATTGGGAAAAAATACATTTTAATGAATAAAAGGAAAAAAAAAATAACACAATATTTACCCCAATTGTTTTATATAATGGAAAAGAAAGAGTAAATGGATACCTAACATGTCATGCTTTAACCACTTGCCAACTGCTGCACGCCGCTATACATCGGCACAATGGCAGCGGTGGGCAAATGGGCATACCTGTACGTCCCCTTTAATTGCCGGGGCTACAGCGTGAGCGTGACCGAGCCTGTGGGACCGACGGACTCGATGTCCACCGGTCTCCCAGCGATCGTGTCACGGAGCCGCAGAATGGGGAAGGGCCTATGTAAACAAGGCATTTCTCTGTTCTGCCTTGTGACATGACAGAGATCACTGCTCTCTGTCATCAGAAGCAGTGATCGCTGTCATGTGAGTGGAAGCCCACCCCCCTCAGTTAGAATCACTCCCTAGGACACACTTAACCCCTTGATCGCCCCCTAGTGTTTAACCCCTTCCCTGCCAGTGTCATTTACACATAATCTGTGCATTTTTATAGCACTGATCGCTGTATAAATGACAATGGTCCCAAGATAGTGTCAAAAGTGTCCGATGTGTCCGCCATAATGTCGCAGTCACAATAAAAATCACAGATCGCCGCCATTACTAATAAAAATAAATGAATAATAAAAATGCCATAAAACTTTGCCCTATTTTGTAGACGCTATAACTTTTGCGCAAACCAATCAATATACGCTTATTGCGATTTTTTTTTACCAAAAATATGTAGAAGAATACATATCGGCCTAAACAGAGGGCTCATGAGGAAGCCGGCTTCAAAAAACGGTTCTGGGGTTTTGGCTAATTCATTCATACCCCTTGAAATTTCCCACATTTTGTCATGTTACAACCAAAAACATAAATGTATCTGATAGACCAACACAAAGTAGCACATAATTGTGAAGGGGAAGAAAAATTTTGTTTGGGAACAACGTCGCACGACTGCGCAATTGTCAGTTAATCGTCTCATGCCGATATACGTCGGCAGAATGGCATGGCTAGGCAAAAGCACGTACAGGTACGTCCCCTTTAATTGCCTAGCCGTGGGGTCGTGCGTGCCGCCGGCGGCGCGCTCGCGACCCGGGCCGGGAGCTCCGAGACCCGATCGCCGCTCAGGTCACAGAGCTGAAGAACGGGGAGAGGTCTGTGTAAACAAACCTCTCCCGCGCTTCCTACACTGCCTGTCACTGATCTGCTGTTCCCTGTCATCGGGAAAGCCAATCAATGACGTCAGACGTCAGCCCCGCCCCCTAATGTAAAAAAAAAAAACACACGTCATTCAACATAACCGCTCCCCGCCCCCTAGTGGTTAACCCTTTCACTGCCAGTGTCATTTATACAGGAATCAATGCATTTTTAATAGCATTGATTGCTGTATAAATGACAACGGTCCCAAAAATGTGTCAAAAAGGTCCGATGTGTCCGCCATAATGTCGCAGTCACATAAAAATCGCTGATCGCCGCCATTACTAGTAAAAAAAAAATATTAATAACAATGCAATAAATCTATCCCCTATTTTGTAAACGCTATAACTTTTGCGCAAACCAATCAATATCGCTAATTGCGATTTTTTTTTTTACCAAAAATATGTAGAAGAATACGTATCGGCCTAAACTGAGGAAAAAAAATCTTTTTTTTAATATATTTTTGGGGGATAGGAGCTTCGCAAACCGTTCCAGCGGCTCATGATGAAGCCGGCTGCAAAAAAAGGTACCAGGGTTTTGGCTGATTCATCCATACCCCTTGAAATTTCCCACATTTTGTCATGTTACAACCAAAAACGTAAATGTATTTTATTGGGATTTCATCTGATAGACCAACACAAAGTAGCACATAATTGGGAAGTGGGAGAAAAATTTTGTTTGGGTACAACGTCGCATGACCGCGCAATTGTCAGTTAAAGCGACGCAGTGCCGTAATCGCAAAAAGTGCTCTGGTCAGGAAGGGGGTAAAAGCTTCCGGGGTTGAAGCGGTTAAATTAATGAATAAATTAAAAAAAAAAAACATAACATTTACCCCAATTGTTTTATATATGTAATATGTAAAAAATGTTATGCCGAGTAAATAGATAATAGATAAATAGATAAAAACACTATATAAAAAGTCCTATGATGGTAAACCATCATAGGACTTTTTATATAGTGTTTAGGCTAACACCATCATCGTATGAACTTTAAACACTATATATATATATATATATATATATATGTGTGTATCATCTCATGTTGCCGTATAACTTTATTAATTATGTATATACACAGGTGAATATATTGGGATAGGCACACAGTATCATAATTTGGCGCTGCTCTCTTTTACTAAAATAAATTCCGATGGAGCCTACACACTGTCGCATTTTCCGATGAAAAGCTCTCATCTGTCTTTTGCTGGCCGAAATTTCCGATCGTGTGTACGCGGCATTAGAAAACTTTTACTGTAACATCATTAGTAGAAAACAGGACTCACCAAAAAGAAAGCAATGTGCCACCTTCATAAAACGACATGTTTAATGTACAACGCCTGTATTTAGCCATAACTTCCCAAATACATGTCAGATTCCAATTGTTCCCACATATGAGATTAAACTCTCTGCTGACAACTACATCATTTCCAACTTACTGACAAGTGATGAGAAGGAGTTCTCTGTCAGTCACAGCAGTCACCCAGCTGACCTGTATTGTGGGTCGCTTCAATCATCGATGATCGTTCACGGGTGATCAGAAGACATAATCAGGATACATGTTAATGGGGAGGAGGTTTTTTTTTTTTACAATCAATGGCGGCAATCCATAATGAAACTGACAGACAAATAATGTCCTCAAAGGTTTAAAACAATTCCATCAGACTTTTCAAACTTTTGGAAGTTCTCCTGCAGGAAGCTGTTCATCTGTTAGCCGGAGAAAAGTCTGGCGGTGGATTCCCACCTGGTTCTCCTCCGAAGAAAAAGCTGTTTGTTCTTCGATGTCTTTTGGATATTGAGTCTGAAGAGTTTCATGGTAGGGGAGGGTTAAATAAGGACAATAGTCTATCCAGTTCAACCCGTGTAGGTCTATGTGTGTCGGAAATCATTCCCATATCCCTGTATGTTGTGTTCACTAAGATGCACGTCCAAGAGTCTTTTAAAAATGTCAATACTCCTCGCTGACTCCACCAATTGTGGACGAGAGTTGCACATACTTACCAGACACGTGCACTGCTGAAAAAATTGTTCCTTTTCATTTTCAAATTCAAACTGGCTAGGAATATATTTAACCCCTTGATTGCCCCTGCTGTTAAAGTGGTGGGACACCCTGAAAATGAAAACTTGAAAAAATGTTAGTAACAATTTAAAATAAAAAAAAATAAAAAATATTTTTTTTTTTACTTACCAGAAATGGCTGTTGCTAGGCAGATCGTCCTAATCTGCCTCCTCCATATTTAAACCCATGATTGCCCGGGAAGCCGTTTCCCTTACTGAGGATGGCGGCGCTCGATCCGGATAGCCGAGGGACATCTCGGCCTCCACGAACGACATCGCGGGCGCCCTGGGAGGGTAAGTGTACTTATTAAAAGTCAGCAGCGACTTTTTTTTTAGCTGCTGACTTTTAAAAAACATTTTTTTAAGGTGAAACCCCCACTTTAACCCCTTCCCTGCCAGTGTCATTAGTACAGTCATTTTTTTTTTTTGTGATCACTGTATTAGTGTCACTGGTCCCCAAAAGTGTCTAAAGTGTCAGTTAGTGTCCGTTTTTTCCGCCGCAATATTGCAGTCCCGCTATAAGTCGCTAATCGCCGCCATTACTTGTAAAAAAAAAAAAAAAATCTATCCCATAGTTTGCACAAACCAATCAATTTTCGCTTATTGGGATTTACCAAACATATGTAGCAGAATACATATTGGTCTAAATTTATGAAAAAATGCGATTTTTAAAAAAAAAAAATAATATTGGATATGTTTTAAAGCAGAAAGTAAAAAAAAATTTTTTTTTTCAAAATGGTCGCTCTTTTTTTTGTTTATAGCGCAAAAAATAAAAAACGCAGAGGTGATCAAATACCACCAAAAGAGAGCTCCATTTGTGGAGAAAAAAAGGACACAAATTTCAGTTGGGTGCAACATTGCATGACCGCACAATTACCAGTTAAAGCGACGCAGTGCCAAATTGTAAAAAGTGCTCTGTTCAGGAAGGGAGTAAAAGCTTCCGGGGGCTGAAGTGGTTAAATTAGAAAATTCGTAAATTTGAAAATTTCGGAGTTTAAAAATTCGTAAATTAGGAAATACGAAAAATTTGTAAGTCAGAAAATACAAAAAATTTGGAGATTCGTAAATCAGGAACATTCTAAAATCCGAAAATTTTAAAATTCAAAAAATCCGAAAATTCCAAAATTCCAAATCCCGAAAATTTGAAAATTCAAAGATCCGAAAATAAGAAAGAAAGGACCAATTTTATTTGGGTACAGCATCTCAGGACAGTGCAATTGTCAGTTAAAGTAACGCAGTGCCGTATCGCAAAAAAAAAAATGACCTGGTCATGAAGGGGGTAAATCTTCCGAAGCTAAATACAATTTTTTTTTTTTTTTTATATAAATTGCTTTATTTTTTCCTATGGAAGTGGAGTTACCATTAAAATGAGTTGCATTAGTAAAAAAATAAAAAAAATACTTTTAATGCGATATAAAGCAGCATTTATTTGTGTCTTCTACATCTTTCTTGAGTTCAGCTTTGAAGAAAAAAAAAAAAATCCCACAAATAAATACTTGCTAGCTAAATATTTAACCAAATATTTGATCGGATAATTCGCATATCTGCTTGAAACATACATATCGAATTGTGGTTTTGGGAAGGAGAGGAATGAATTGTGCCTAGAAATGTGATATACATAACATTCTCTTTTTGTGAGGTCAAGCCTGCACAGTATTTGCATCCAACCTCAATTTATTTCATGGGATCTCTGAATGATGTCTTCCAAAAAATTGTGCCTCTAAACAAGCCAAGGTTAAAAAAAAAATAAAAATTGCTGTTTGATTTAATTTTTATTTATTTTTTTGTTACGACATGTGTTTGTTCACTGGTGGGATTGCCTCCAGTTTTCTTGACTTTGGCAGCCTTTTTAAGCTGAGAACCATGCCAAGAACCTTGAGAAATGTATTTAAGGCTCGAATGTTGTGGCTCCCTTTATATCTATACAGTAAGTGAGCTGTGCTCATGGGGGCTTCTAGCCAACCAGCAGAGAGTAGCATATGACTCATACAGGGTAGTGCATGTGGCTCAACACATATGTAGGAAGAGGACCCCAATAGCATAACTCCCTAACCTTTTGAGACGGGAACGAGGGGACACCTATTAGCCAAGACGTGTAGGCAAAGGACAACCCCCCCCGCCACACCGCCTTAAGCCAATTCCAGCCCAAGCCAATTCTGCCAATCCTCTCCTACATGTAAAAAAAAAAATAATCTGCTAGAAAATTATTCAGAACCCTCAAACATTATATATATATATATATATATATATATATATATATATATATATATGTATATATTAGGGCTGTTACTGATTAAAATTTTCCTGTTCGATTATTCGATTTTTTTTTTAATCGATTAATTGACTAATTTCGATTAATTATAACGCAGATACAGATCCAACTACTTTTAGCTGATCTCCTTGCATTGTAACTCTGCATTAGTCAGTGGTAAATGTGGTATACACTATATACAATCACCCGACACTAGTTAGTTTCCACAATCCATGACTTAACTTCACAGTTCACACAAATACATTTTAAATTCAAACTGTAGCACTGACGTAAGTAATTTTTTTCCACAGTAGCGTGACAATCCCTCCACCTCCGGTCTAACTAATCACTCTCACCTTATGGCATGGACCCCTGTGCAAACAGGTGGTCATGCAAGCGGGTATCAAAAGGGTTAACACGGACCATAAACTTCTCTCACGGTCTCCTTAGATCTCAGCAAGGACGCCGGGTCATGGGTAGAAAGAAAAGATCTAAGTGCTCAACGCTTAAGTATAAGATTTCATTTTTGTGTTCAAACACAAACTACTCACATAAAGATGATAAAAGCACAGCATGTCAAGCCGACAATCGTGTTAGGTCCGTAGGGCAGCAGCGGGCGGCTTCATGCGTAGCTCCTCCCCCGTACGCGTTACGTTCAATCAGAACTTCAACGTCACCGGGTCCCTGACGGAACTCCCTGAAGACACGGAAGCCGGCAGAGAGGTGAGTACTGATCAAAAGAATTTTGATCGATCAAAAAAATTTACGATTAATCGAGGAATTAATCTTTAATTTCCACAGCCCTAATATATATATATATATATATATTTTTTTAGCAGAGACCCTAGGAAATAAAATGGGACAAATGAGGAGGAAAGAGGGACAGAGGGACATTGGTCCAAATCAGGGACAGTCCCTCGAAATCAGGGACAGTCCCTCGAAATCCGGGACAGTCCCTCGAAATCAGGGACAGTTGGGAGCGATGGAAAAAGATCTCATTTTCTTAATCTTCATATCTAGTTTAAAAGTTACAAAGGTTTTGATTTGATGTTCACATCGAGGACAGCAGATCTTTCTGTTTATGGACAACCTTGCACTTTAACACTTCAGTAAATGGTAATACTCTTTAACGCTCGTATTAGTATTGTATTATATATTTTTTTGTGTTTTCTACTATTATTTTTATTATTTTTTTGTTAATAAATTCTTTTTCATGTTCATTCTGCGCATCCTGTTTCACATGCTACACGCACCCGGAGCTACATTACAACATTAAACAATTAAATTTTGATTGCAGCTTTCCACAGTGGGCTCTGATCAATAATACACAAGGGCTGGCACCCAACCCTGAAGTGGAAATTGATTTTGGTATTTTGATATTATTAGGTTTTTTTGTGTGTTTAAAGGCGGCACGCAGTTCGCACAACATCCTTGTTATAAAGAAGGCCTGCCCTGCGGATTCTCCAGGCCCTAAGCCTTTTTCATACGAAAAGAAGCCTGATCTTCGGCTTCCCTCTTCCCGGTATACTTGTTGCTGCTGTGGCTCTGCTGTCCTGCACTTTCTCCCATCTCTTATGGAAATGAAAAGTATGTACAGTAAGTCGTTCTTTATACGCGCCTGGCTGCATTCTTCCCTTTTTTTCCACGCTCAGTAAGTGCTTTTGACGTGGAGAATTTTCTTTGCTTACCAGAAGATCCATGCTCTCTAGAGAGGACCGAAGGCTTGCAAGTCTTCCCCCTTCTCCGGGCCTGTATCTTGGAAGCTTTTACAAAGCAGTTGTTAACATGAAATGTTTATGAGTAAACGGTCTTCTCATTTACAGGACATCTGCTTTGTCTCTCTCCCTGAGAATCCTGAATTTACGCAAGTGGCTAAAACCCAGGCAGACAGCAATTAGGATGAATTAATATCCTGGCCACCACTTAACCAGTTCACCTTGTTGTGGGCTCTGTAATACAATGCTCCGCTTGTAACCCTCAAGACATTGATCCATTTCTATATAGTCTATCATTTCACATGGCTACAACCACAAGCAGCCGCATCAGTCAGATTCACTATGACTAAAGCCACAGTCACTGAAGCAGGCTCCAAAACAGCTCTCCACCCATTTCAGAGTGGTCAAAAATATCACCTAAAATGTATTTAAAACATTAAATCAATTTTTTAAGTATGTTTGGCACCAAGGACGCTGATAAGGCAGTACAGCCGGCCTTCCTGCACCGGGCCCGGCCCCATCAGTTCAAAAGTGGGGCTCTGCCACCTGCTGAGCAGGAGGGCCTGCTGTACTGCCTTATTGCTGACAGCAACCCTCTTGTTCTTCCCCCTGCAGCACTTCCGGTGTTCTGTCAAAAGAGCAAACTCGTCAAAATCTCCAATTATGGCTCTAGCCCACCTTCTCACTGCTGCTAAACGCCTTATACCAGTGTAGCTTTTTTTTTATTTTGCATTTTAGATATGTTTTGTACAATTGAAAAATTTAGATAAAGATTATATAAAAAAAAAATCTCCAATTACTTCACTTTCAGTGACTCTCCAGCAGCAGTAATTGCAGATTTCGACGACTTGGCAATTTTCACAGAACAACTGCAGCGTACACACTACAGGACACGATATAACGAGTGGACATTGTTACTTAGTTGAAATCTCTGCTGGAGAGTCACTGTAATGCCGCGTACACACGTGCAGACTTTTGCCGGCGGACCTAAGTCCAGCGGACAATCCGCTGGACTTTCCAGCTGGCCTCGCCGGACTTTCCGAGCGTGTGACTTGCCCACACACGCACGGACTTCTCCGGCGGATAATCCGCCGGCCAAAAGTCTGCGGGACTTTTGAAAATGAACGGACTTGCCCACACACGGAGCAGTCCGTTCATTTAGAACCTGAAGTCACGTGCTAAATGAACGGACTTGCCGACGAGCGGCAAGTCCGTTCATTTCAAAAGTCCGGCGGACTAGCCTACTAACGGCGGGATTGTTCGCCGGACTGCCAAGTCCAGCGGATAATTTTAAAACCAAACTTAAAACTTTGGTCCGCTGGACTTTGGCGCTAAAAAGTCCGCCGGCGCCCACACACGAGGGGATTATCCGCTGGACTTGGGTTCAGAGGATAATCCCGCGGGATAGTCCCTTCGTGTGTACGCGGCATGAGTGGTGAAACTGACATAATTGGAGATTTTCTACTCTTTTTTTCCTTCGGCAGCGCTGCAGGGGGATCGGCTCTAGTATTTTTGCCCCCATCCCCCTGCCCTCTGTGCCCCTTCCTTCTCTCCTCTCCTGCTGGCAGCTGCAGGACACACCAGCCACACAGCAAACCTGATGTATGCCACAGGGGGGGTATACTGGGAAGACGTCTATAAACACCCTCCCAGAACTGGGCAACTGTACTGTATCCGTCTTTTGGCTATAGCGCGGTTGGCAAGTGGTTAAAGATCAAAATCGCAATAACAAATGCTGCGAATGATGCGTGTTTCTGTCTAACGTAATGGTGGCTATCACGCACGTGTGTGTGTGTAAAGGGTTCACCATTCAGTTGATTTGCCTCAGTGATGGTTACTCTTATGCCACGTACACACGATCGGACATTCCAACAACTAAATCCTGGATTTATTTCCGACGGATGTTGGCTCAAACTTGTCTTGCATACACACGGTCGCACAAATGTTGTCGGAAATTCCGAACGTCAAGAACGCGGAGACGTGCAACCAAGAAAAAGGAAGTTCAATAGCCAGTGCGGCTGTTCTGCTTGATTCCGAGCATGTGTGGAATTTTGTGCGTCGGAACTGTCTACACACGCTCGGAATTTCCAACAACGCATTTTGTTGTCGGAAAATTTGAGAACCAGCTCTCAAATTTTTGTTGTCGGAAACGCCGACAAAAAACGGCCGATGGAGCCTACACACGGTCGGAATTTCCGACAACAAGCTCCCATTGAACATTTGTTGTCTGAAATTCCGATCGTGTGTACGCGGTATTAGTCTGCTGGCCTCGCATTGTTGTCCGGTAAGCTGGAAAATCTCGTTGCAAGGGTGAGGCTGAGAGTGTGAACACAGCAGGCAGGCTTTAACTGAAGCTTCATGTTCAAATGGTGATATCCCAACAGGGACTGACCATTCGGCCACTCGGGCACTTCCCGAGGGCCCCGGGCCACTAGGGGGCCCCATCAGGGTTGCCAGCCTCAGTAAAACCAGTTTACCAGTTTTTTTTTTACATCTGTTTCTGAAATGTCCCTTACCGACATCCTTTTGGTCTAAAAATCCCAAGATTATAGCTGCCCCACCTCTCCAGTACCTTCTCAGCCAATAGAAACATGTCTGTGTATACTGTGTGTACATGTATGTGTATACTGTGTGATTGTATACTGTGTGTGTATACTGTGTGGCCCCATAATCTCTGATTGCCTGGGGGCCCCATAATCTCCTATTGCCCGGGGGCCCCATGAGTTGTCAGTCCGCCCCTGTATCCCAAGCATCCCAAAATGCACTGAAGGTGACCTTCTCTTTGCTGCCCTTTGTTAACGTCACTCTTTATTGTTATCCTCCAAACATACAGACTGGTGAGCGTATTCCTGTGTACTGACATAAAATGGACAGACATTTAAATAAGGGTCTATTTGGGAGTGAAAGCTGTAATGCAGTGAAGCTACAATGTCAGAGTGACAGATTACATATTTTTGATCAATTAATATGAGTTCACGGTTTGTCACTGTGACGGTTACAGCTGACTGCACCTTCCTAGACAAGACAAAAAAAAGAGAGGAAAAAAAATTAGACTTTCAGAGTAATTGATAGCAAACAAATTAATCAATGCCAGAGCGTATACAAAAATAAGGTCATACAACAAAACCTTTCTAGTTCTTGTTAAACTGAGGGTCAGAGATAAATTCAGGACCTCAAATTCTGCACAGCCTGATTAAAGTGTACCCACCACCTAAATTCTGTGCGTCCTAAATCAGGCTTATGGCCATTAATTTATTCAAGGCACCCTAAAGCTGGCCAAAGACTTAGTGAAATGAATGGAATTGTATGATCAGCCTGTTCACCCGACCATGTCTTTTGGCCCAGCTTATGCCCTATAAAGAACACTTTACCTGCACAAGCATTGCTGTTTAGTCAGTGGAGGAGGGATGGGGGCACATACATTTCAAGCACTTTCTAACCCTGACCCAAATAAATTAAAGCAGTTTACATAGTTAGCTAGGCTGAAAAAAAGACACAAGTCCATCCAGTTCAACCATAAAAAAAAAGAAATAATAAAAATAAAAAATATCGTACAATCCAATATATCCAATTCTATACCCACAGTTGATCCAGAGGAAGGCAAAAAAAATTAAAAATAAAACCCCAGCAGAGCATGCTCCAATATGCTACAGCAGGGGAAAAAAATCCCTTCCTGATCCCCCAAGAGGCAATCGGACTTTCCCTGGATCAACTTTACCTATAAATGTTAGTACCCAGTTATATTATGTACATTTAGGAAAGTATCCAGGCCTTTCTTAAAGCAATCTAATGAGTTAGCCAGAACCACCTCTGGAAGGAGTCTATTGCACATTTTCACAGCTCTTACTGTGAAGAAACCTTTCCGTATTTGGAGATGAAATCTCTTTTCCTCCAGACGTAAAGAGTGCCCCCTTGTCATCTGTGTTGACCGTAAGGTGAATAACTCAACACCAAGTTCACTATATGGACCCCTTATATATTTGAACATGTTGATCATATCCCCCCTTATTCTCCTCTTCTCAAGAGTGAATAAATTCAGTTCCTCTAATCTTTCCTCGTAGCTGAGCTCCTCCATGCCTCTTATCAGTTTGATTGCCCCTTTCTCCACTTTCTCCAGTTCCCCAGTTGTAAAGGCTTGTTTTATAAAATCATAAAGATGTTATATTTACCTGCTCTGTGCACAGAGCAGCCCCAAAGCTCCTCTTTTGGGGTCCACTGTAGGTTCTGTCCACTCCTCCTCTTCTGTGTCTGCCCCCACTTGCCAACCACTTGCTATGGGGGCAGGCGTGCAGGCTCGCTCCTGAGCCAGACTATGTGCATCCATTGACACACACAGCGTGACTCAGCCCCGCCCCCTGGTCCCTCTTCACAGGATTTAATTGAGAGCAGCCAATGGCCCCTGCTACTGCCTATGTGTCTGTGAGGAGAGAAACAGAGAACAGCATTGCTACAGATGGACATAGCATTGGATCAAGCTAGGACAGGGAATGTATTAAGATAAAAAAAAAATATTGCCTTTAGAACCACTTCAAGTTCCTTGAATGATCTGGCCAAAAAAACCTATTGAGTCAGGACACTGTTCTGTCTGATCTCTGTGGGCACCTAAAGTGGGTCAAACTTTTACATTGCAGCTGTTTACCAATCTGAAAGTGTATGGATTTTAAACAATTATAACAGCTAACCAACATAATAAATGTCTGTAAGGCCTGTGCACACATGTATTTTTGGTGCAGTTAATTGCCCATCTAGCCATATGATCAAACCCTCTACATGACACTTTTGTGGTACCTGTCTGGTATTAAGGAGCATTGACTTCAGCACTGCCCAGCCGAATGTCCCACAATGCACTGTAAAAAGAAAAGTTTTGTGTAATATCTCTGGCTGAAATAAGCTGACTGCCTCCAAATTTGCCTTGTATTGAAAAAAGTGAGATTCTAGTTAGTAAATCTGTATAATATTTTTTAATCTGCGTGTGAAACAAAAAAAAAGTTTAATGTTATTATATTTTTAGCTGAAATAGGCCTACTCTCTGCCTACATATTTGCTTCATATTAACACAGATTAGATGCTCTGCAGTAAATCAGTAAAATTAATCATTTCTGCCTCCACAAATATACAGTATAATTTCATATTTATAGAAGAAATATCCCTGCTCTCTTGCTTGGAAATAGCAACATATTCCAAATTGTTTGTCTAATATTTAAAATAAAAATAAATGAAATAGTTACTGTATATACAGATTCAATCTGCCTGCTCAATCCCTTGAACACCATCAATAAAGACTTAAAAGGTGTGTGCAAACATTTTGTAACATCTGTATTAAATTTAATATAAAAACTTTTTATTTTTTTTATTTCAGGTGCAATCTTCCTGCTGTCTACCCTCAAACTACTGGCCTACATAAAAAGGTAAAAAAGCTGTGCTGCAAATGTGTATATTTTCCCTATTCTGTCTGAGGAAAGAATAACTAAACTCTCTTAGTGTAAGATGCAGCTGCTTGCTCTCTTGCTCACATATAGCAGCCTGTCCATACAGGCTTGAGGCCCCTTTCACACAGGGTGGACTTCAGCAGTGGATCCGCCAGCTCTGCTGGGAATCTGTCCTCTGATCCCTGCTGAGCAGACGGGTGACAGGTCCATGTCCACTCCACTTATGCAGAGTGGACACAGACACGGGCACAACCCGCTCTTCTCTATGGGCGCTCAGACGGAAATGGACCACCTGTCTGTTTCCATCCTACTGTCATTCAATCTCCATCCATCTGTTTTTAGCGGAATGGATCGGATTGGATGTAGGCAGGTGTCAACAGACACATGTCTGTTGAGATCCGCTGCTCCATTAAGAGCAATGGAGGGTCCGATTGGGTCCACCTTAAAAAAAAGACAACAGGCGGACCCGATTGGTCTGCTCATGTGAAAGGGGCTTACAAGCTATGGTGAAAATCTGTTAAAATTTACCTTCTTCCTTCGGTCGTGGAAAAAGGCAACAATTTTTTATTTTTCAGCTGCAATCTACTTGCTCTCAACCTCAGAAATAGCCGCCTGTCCATAAAAGATTTAAAACTGTGCAGCAAATTTGAAAAATGTGTCTTTCTTCAGTCTGATAAGAAGAAACACAATTTATTTTTACAAGATGCCATCTGCTTACTCTTGCTTTCATAAATTGTGGCTTCTCAAGGCTTCAACGGTGTGATGCAACTCTGTACAATGTTTATTCGGTTAAAAACCAAAGAACCTCATTTTTTATTTACAAATGCAATATGTCTGCTCTATCTCTCAAAAACAGTGTCCTTTCCAAAAAGGCTTTGTAGCTGTGATGCAAATATATTAATTGTCTCTACCTTTACTCTCTGAAACAAGACAATGTTTTCTTATTTTCAAATGCAATACAACTGCTCAATCCCTCAGAAATTGCAGCCTGTCCAAAAAGGCTTAATAGCTATGGTGCAAATGTGCCCATTTTTTTGTCCATCCTTAGTCTATGAAAGAAAGATGCTAATTAGCTTTTTCCAGATGCAGTCTGCAAATTGTGTCCCTTAGAAATTGAGGACCATTCAATAGGGACTTTAAAGATATGCTGCGAATATGTACATTTTTTCTCTTTTCATTTTAAAACAAAAAGGCCTTCAAAAAAGGCTTAGTAGCTGTGGTGCAAATGTGTTCATTTTCTCTATCTTCAGTCTCCAAAAAAAGACACTCATTTTTTTTCAAGACGCAAAATGCCTGCTCAGTTGCTCAGTGAAAATTTCCAAATGCAATATGCTTCCCTTCTCCCTTAGACAGTCACATTACAGTCTATTCAGTAAAAGCTTCACAGGTTTGCTGCAAATGTGTATTCATGTTCTCTTTTCAATTTAAAACAAAAAGAGACTCATTTTTTTTTCAAGATGGATTATGCTCACTCAATTGTTGCTAGAAATTGTGGCCTGTCCATACAGGCTTAATAGCAGTGGTGCAAAACTTTTACAATACTCAGTCTTCAGTTTCCAAAAAAAAGTCATTCATTCTATTTCCAGATACAATCTGACTTCCTCAGAAATTGTGACCTCAATAAATGCTTCAAAGGTGTGTTGAGATTCTGTACAATTTTTCTCTTTTCAATTTAAAAAAAAAGGACAATTTTTTTTTTTTTTTTTAAGATGCATAATGCCAGCTCAATCACTCATAAATTGCAACCTGCCCATGCAGGCTTAAAAGTGGTGGTGTAACACTGTAACATTTTTCTATTTTCAGTATCTGAAAAAAGACACAAACTTTCTATTTCTAGATACAATCAGCATTCTCTCTCCCTCAGAAACTGCAGCCTATCCAATAAAGCTTGATTTATGTGGTGCAAAACTGTAACTTTTTTATGTCTTCAGACTCAAAACAAAACACAAATTTTTAACTTTCAGAAACAATATAACTGCTCATTTGCAGGTCTGCCAAAAAAAAAGCTTAAAGTGGTTCCAAAGGCTGAAGGTTTTTACCTTCATGCATGAAGGTAAAAAAAACTTCTGTGTGCAGCAGTCCCCCCCAGCCCCCTTATACTTACCTGAGCTCCTTCTTATTGGCTCTCCGGGGACTCTCCCTCCTCATTGGCTGAGCCATTGGCTCCCACTGCCATCAATTACAGTCCGACAGTCAATGAGGAGATAGAGGGGCGGAGCCAAGGCTTCGTATTTAAATGGCCACACAGAGCAGCAGCTCGGAAGTGTGCCTGCTTAGGTGTCCCCCATTGAAAGCTTCTTGCTCAGGGGACACTCACAGGAGGGAAAGGCCAGGAGAGAAAATGTGTGATTTTTTTTTCCAATTCCAAACAATTAAACACAAGTTTTTAATTGTCAGATGTAACATGCCTGCTCAGTCACTCAGAAATTGTGGCCTGACCCAAAAAGTCTAATAGCTGCTGTACAAACCTGCAAGATGTTTCCATCTGCAGTCTCAAAAAAGGCACTGATTTTCTATTTCTAGATGCAATCTTTCTCTCTCCCTCAAAAATTGCAACCTATTCAATAAAGGTTTAAAAGTTGTGCTTGATATCTGCACATCTATTCAGCCTTCAATTTTCAATAGTTTTTTCATTTTTATATATGCAATCTGTCTGCACACCCCCAGAATAGTTGACTACCAAAAGGCTTCAAAAACTCTGCTTCAGATATGTATAATATTTTAGTCATATGGTTATTAGTTTATGGCAGATGAAATCTACCTGTTCTTTACCTCTGACACTGCATCTCCAAATGTTCCTTGGGCTGTAGCACAGCAGACTGGCTCTTCTTCCTACATCAGTCTGCATGGCACAGGATAATACCTAGTTCATTTCAGATACTTACACTGCTTGGAAGTAATACAATTAGGGTTGAATTAATAAACACAGAGCTGCTTACATTTGTGTATTTTATATCTGATTGGATTTCAGCTTTAAAATCCCTGTCTGTTTTTGCCATGTTTGACCCATTGATGAAACTTCAGTTTGCTTCCTGCCCTGTGGACACAGCAGAATGTGAAAGAAAATCTTGTCAAAGTGAGGGAAATCCGTTGTTACTGAAAAATTGATTTCTTCTCTATTGTTGTTCTGGGGAAAATCAAAAATTTGGATTTCACTTTCACTGACAGAAATGGAAACCTTACAGAGTTTCTAAACCCCTCCCCACACTATTCAAATTAAAAAGAAAAAGGCTTGGCTTTAGATACAGTTTAATGCAGTCTGTACTGAGATGTCAGAGCAAAGAATTTTAACACATTCATGGAATCCTCATGCCACTCAGTGACAGCACAAGCAAAGTTTGTGAATGAATCAATTGGCTTACACAGCTGTGTGCAGCCATCTTTAATAACTAAATAATTTATATAGCAATATCACAAACAGATCCGATAAAGATAAGAGAGATTAACATTTCCAGTTGAAATTTTTATCACACATGTATAAGAATTAAGTAATGTATTCCATTTATAAGGCCATTGCACAAATGTAATAATGGCCTGTATCTATGCTTTGCTTATGTTTATCCTGTAAATAATTAGAAATTCCCACACCTACTTGCATGTTTATTTGGGATGCGTTCTCTGCGAGTGGTAATACACCAGAATTACATCAAGGTTTCCACGTGACGGCCCCTGGAGATTATTGCCAGACTCTCCTTTGTGACACGCTACGGTGGTTAAAGATAACATTGAAATAAAATGTCAACCTCAGAAGAGTAATTTTTATTATCAGTTAATGAAATCAGAGCCAGTTCACAACATTATCCGCGGGAACGCATCACCATCACACAACTTTGATTGGTAATAATAATGCTCAGTTTATTAAAAAAAGAAAAAAAAACGTATATAGGGAACAAAATACAGCACAAATATATTAAATCTGTTGTTCAGAATATATAACAAACAAAGGCTCGTACTAAGCTTGGTTTCTTTTGTCAACTTAAACTTTATTTAAAATTTACAAAAGAGCCATTGAAGGGTAGCTAAAAGAAATAAATGGAGAATAGGGCTGATGGTCTAATATCCACAGTAGGCCCCTATTTTATTAATAATCGGAAGTAAAGAGGAGAAATGTCAACTAATGGTTAGTCTGTAAATATGAATGGCCACGGACAACATAACTTCTGATTTCGAGCATAACTTGCAATTATTAGACTGATTTCACACTCCCTATTAAGGCTCACTGTTACATGGGTACATTTTTTCATTTATTGGAAAATCAGCTTTCAGTTGGATCAAGCTCCTTATCTGCTATGGATGTGCTATTGCCCACTATACTGGAAGTCCACACGCTCCCTTTTTTGGTAAACATACCGTACTAATTAGATATGTCCTGGCTTTGGGCATCACTGCTGCATGATGGCCAAGTGGTTAGCTCTCTTGCCTTGCAATTGTGGGCTCTATGTTTAAAGCCCAACTCCAGGCAAAAATATATATATTTTTAACATGTAGTGGGGCTGTGCCCGCAGTGCATAGGTTAACTGCTCATTTTGTCTAGGGGTGAGCACAGAGCCTATACTCACCCAATCCTTCGATATCTCCGGAAAACGGGGCTCCCACACGTCCAGCAGTGGACTGTTCCTGACATATTCTCACCCAGAGCCACTCTATGGGTGTGATGATGTGAGGAACAGTCCACCACACAAGACCACTAGACCATCGGAGGGCGGGAGCCGCAGGAACTGGTCTTGTGCTGGGAGGGTTGGAGGATTAGGTGAGTATTTCTCTCTGTGATAGTTTTATTCCAAATGCTAAAAACCTGCTGGCTGGTAATTTGGCCCTAGTATAGCCTTAGGAGATGGACCCTATAGAGGTCTACACAGATCTCTTGTGTGGATGTGGCCAGAAATTGAATCATGGTCACTGGTGGGTGTGGTCAGCACTTTCAAATATATTTTCTGGCCTTGAGAGATGGCCCGGTAGACATCTATGGTGTTATGCTGTGTGGATGGGGCCAGCACTTTCAGATATAGTCTCTGAATTGAGAAGATGGTCTCATAGAACCCTATAAGGATCTACTTTGGAGGTGTTTGCTACTTTGCATGCAGGTGTTTCTACTTTGCATGCACAGTGCAAATTGTCTCTAAATGATGTGTGAAATTATTTCTCTTAATGATGCAGCTGGAGTGGTGGGCAAAACAGATAACTGTGCACATTTTTTAACAGGAACTTATTAACTCCCTCAGAAACTGGTGTGTGTGGTTCTATGTACCTGCTATAGTACTGCATTATTTAATGTATTCTTTTTCAAAACAACATTAACATTTTAATATTTTTCACTTTGGAGGAGATGGGGTATTGAGAGATTTGAAAGCCATGGAATTCTTACATTTGTAAATGCATAGAATGCCAGTGGAACCAGGAGTTCCAGGAAATCAGCTACTTTGTAAAAACTGCAGGCATGCCATGAGGTGCCTTCTGCCTCATAGACTTATCTCTGTTACTCACATCTGACAGTTTTATTGTGCTGGAGGGAGATAACTTCTGGAGCTCAGAGACTGCTCACTGTGGGTCTCAATTCCTTCAAGAGCAGAGTTGCTGGAACTGCTAAGCCCGCCCCCACCTTCTGCTCATTCACAGAAGCCTTTGTATTATGCAAACTCATTCACAAAATACAAAGGCTTCTGTGAATGGGCAGCAGAGGGGAGGGGCGAGCATAGCTGTTGTGTGTGCTTCTCTCCTCTCGCAGTCAGAGTGTATCCTCCGGGAGTTCAATAAACCTATCAAATAATAAGTAATAGAGGTGACATGCACCTAATTGGACTTAACTCATAGTGTGCCTAGACATTTTGCAAAGTTGCTGAATTCCTGGAATTCAGCTTCAAACTAGAATGAGTATAAAAAAAATCACACATTACTGGATCTTCGCAAAGTTGAACCGCTAATCAAAACAATAAATATGACCATTATATTGGAGAAATCTCTGACTTTGTTTCAAGTATTTAGTCACTTTAATAACCCCAAAAAGCTCCCACTGACTTGCACAATGGGATTTTGGTGTTAGCTAGCCACAGCAGACAATCAGGCTTTCCTCCTAGCGCAGAGTGTTCTCTACAGAGTTATGCAGAGAATATTCCTTAGCTCCACATCATAGGCAACATTTGTTGTAATTGTCAGCAAATTTGTCAGTGCACAGGGGTGATCTAGGACAGCCTTTAATAGAACATAATAGGACATGTGGCTTTCTACATGGGGGTGAACTTCCTATTTTAGCCACGCCTTTGCACTTCCTGTTTGCCAGATTATTTTGCTCTCTCCAGCCAATATCTCGCTCTTTTACTACTGCTGCCATTCATATCTCCACTACCATTCATTACCGACCTTTTGTCGGGTTCCTCGACTACGCTTCTGTTTGATCACCAACCTGCAACCACTTGTTACCGACCTTTGGCTTGTTTACTAACTATGCTTCTGCTTGATCCCTACTTCTCTATATCTGCTACTGGACCCCAGCTTGCTCATCTCCCGGTGGGGCGATCCTGAGGACCGCAACCTGGTACTAACACACAGCAAAACCCATCTCCACCAACAGGAGGTCTGGTGAGCAGGGTAGTGCTTAGACTCTGCACCTCGGGTGAGCCCGTGTCATCCGCCAGGGTGACCTGCTTCCATACCTATCCTGCTGGTCGGTGGAAGCCTCTCTACTGCTATAGCTACTGGTCTCCGATCCTGACCCCCCTGACCACGATACTTGTGCACTCTGTCTCGCACACTTCCAGCCAAATCAACTAAACAAATTAATGGCAAGTTACGGGTTTTGTGCGTGTGCGTATGATGAACCTTTAAAAACACAGGTATTAATGCTGTGAGTCAGGACATTGCTTTGATCTCACAATTTTTTGGTGACCATAATTTTCCAGATATCCAATACCTTTTTATACCTTTTTTTATAGTGGGTGGGTGGTTGGTTGGGATCTTAATATATATGGATGCACACCAACGTTGTACACTATGCTTAGGACTACATCTCAAATTTTATTTTTTTACTAGCGTTGAATTGAAGCTCTGTTATCTATAACCATTGCCGTTATGATTCATCACACAATATTCTATAAACAGATTTATTCCATCTCTCTAATCGAAGGCCGGTTTGAAACGTTCCACATAGTCTGACCTCCTGGCCATCTCTCTGTGCAATTTATTTGGTTTATATTTGAGCTGACACGCTGTCATTCTCTGTCCATCCTCAATCACTATTTGTTCAGATCTGTCCAGATATGACCCTTTATTTGTCATTTCATGAATATCTGATCTTTGTCTGAGGACCGAAATTTGCAAAATGCCATGGGCAAATAATCATTAGGACTCTTCTTAGAATTCTTCTTTTCTGCCGGCTGCAGACCTCACCTATTACTTCCCCATACAGACAAAAGGTTTTTTCTTTTTAACATATTTTAATTGTGTGCCTCTCACTTTGGCTTCAGAGGTTAGTAGGGAATTGAATTCAAGGAATATTTAAAGATTAAATACCTCCTTAAAAAGTCTCTAGTCACAACACTACTGCCCTTTTTTTCTTTTTCTTTCTCTAATCCTTCATTTTCATATATAATGCCTTGAAAAAGTATTCATACCCCTTGAAATTTTCCACATTTTGTCATGTTACAACCAAAAAACGAAAATTTATTTTATTGGGATTTTATGTGATAGACCAACACAAAGTGACACATAATTGTGAAGTGGAAGGAAAATGATAAATGGTTTTCAATTATTTTTTTTTTTACAAATAAAATATGTGAAAAGTGTGGGGGGGGCATTTGTATTCAGAGTCAATACTTTGTAGAACCCCTTTTTACTACAATTGCAGCTGCAAGTCTTTTTGGGGATGTCTCTACCAGCTTTGCACATCTAGAGAGGGACATTTCTACCCATTTTTCTTTGCAAAATAGCTTAAGGCTCTGTCAGATCGGATGGAGAGCGTCTGTGAACAGCAATTCTCAATGT
Source organism: Lithobates sylvaticus (assembly GCA_028564925.1). Taxonomy (NCBI): domain Eukaryota; kingdom Metazoa; phylum Chordata; class Amphibia; order Anura; family Ranidae; genus Lithobates; species Lithobates sylvaticus. Next base: position 8,298,570 of record CM053034.1, on the reverse strand, counting down.
GATTTAGGTCTGGACCTTGACTGGGCCATTCTAACACATGAATTTGCTTTGATCTAAACCATTCCATTGTAGCTCTGGCTGTATGTTTCGGGTCGTTGTCCTGCTGGAAGGTGAACCTCCCCCCCAGTCTCAAGTCTTTTGCAGACTCTAACAGGTTTTCTTCTAAGATTGCCCTGTATTTGGCTCCATCCATCTTCCCATCAACTCTGACCAGCTTCCCTGTCCCTGCTGAAGAAAACCATCCCCACCACATGATGCTGACACCGCCATGTCTCACGGTGGGGATGGTGTGTTCAGGGTGATGTGCAGTGTTAGTTTTCCCCCACACATAGCGTTTTGCTTTTATGCCAAAAAGTACAATTTTGATCTCATCTGACCAGATCACCTTCTTCCACATGTTTGCTCCCCTCCCCCACATGGCTTCTCACAAACTACAAACGGGACTTCTTATGACTTTCTTTCACCAATGTCTTTCTTCTTGACACTCTTCCATAAAGGGCAGATTTGTGGAGATCACGACTAATAGTTGTCCTGTGGACAGATTTTTCCACCTTAACTGTGGATCTCTGCAGTTCCTCCAGAGTTACCATGGACCTCTTGGCTATTCTCTGATAAATGCTTTCTTTGCCCGGCCGGTCAGTTTAGGTGGACGCCATGTCTTGGTAGGTTTTGCAGTTGTGCCATACCCTTTCCATTTTCTGGTGATGGATTGAACAGAGCTCCCTGAGATGTTTAAAGCTTGGGATTTTTTTTATAATCTAACCCTGCTTTATACTTCTCCACAACTTTATCCCTGAGCTGTCTGGTGTGTTCCTTGGCCTTCATGATGCTGTTTGTTCACTAAGGTTCTCTAACAAACCTCTGAGGGTTTCACAGAACAGCTGTATTTATGCTGAGATTAAATTACACACAGGTGGACTCTATTTACTAATTAGGTGACTTCTGAAGACAACTGGTTGCACTAGATTTTAGTTAGGGATATCAGAGTAAAGGGGCTCAATACAAATGCCCCCCCCCCCCCCCACACTTTTCTCATATTTATTTGTAAAGAATATTGAAAAAAATAATTATCATTTTCCTTCCACTTCACAATTATGTGCAACTTTGTGTTGGTCTATTACATAAAATCCCAATAAAATACATTTATGTTTTTTGGTTGTAACATGACAAAATGTGGACATTTTCAAGGGGTATGAATACTTTTTCAAGGCACAGTATGTAATGGTCAAATAGCTTTTGCACAACCTATAAAATATCAGCATCAAAATAGGGCAAGCCATGTATAGGATAACTAAATAATCTACTCCTGTAATATATCTAATATCTCTGCACCTTTTTTCTGTTTTGGTGATCGTTCAGAAATTTTAGGAGCTTATACATTATTGTTATTATTATTATTCACGATTTATATAGGAATGTTATTAAAGTAGAAGAACAAAACCAAAATGGTATAGGGAAGCATCCCTATTGCAATATGGGACTTTAATGGCATTGGCATGAAACAGACCATTTAGAATAAAAACAGCAACTTTATTTACATATCATAGTAAAAAATGTGTACAAATGTACATATCCGTTTAAAAAGGCAAAGTCATCATAGTTACATGTCTATAGACCTAAAATATACCCCAGTGAAAACTTCATGGAACAAAAAAAAATATACCCCAGTGGACCAGTTTTGTATCAAACGTCCTATAAACTGGGCATGCATGTAAAGGTCCAGTTCCACAGATCAACGTGTTTCACCTAATAAGGCTTCTTCATGACCCCAGTATATGGGGTATCAAACTTTTAGCATGAAGTATCCGTATGTTACTGGGACTGAGACACATCCTTCCTCCCTTACCTATCTCACATTAGCACATTTTTTCTTGTGTATCAGTATGTTAACTTTTCTCAAGGGAAATAAATACTCAGGGGAGTAAAAAAAGGATGAAACAAATCCTCCTACATAAGGTGTACCTGTTTTTCCGCAGTCTTCTCTTCTCTACATCTGTTCAAAGTGCATCATTTATACAGCTTGCCTGAGCTGTCAGAAAAAAAGGGGGTGTTGAGCTGAAATTTCGCACTGCAGAGAGCCCCCCCCCCCCCCCCCCCCCCCCCCACACACACACACACTCACACATTCACACAGCCCACAGGAAAGGAGCTGAGGCTGTCAATCACAGGCCGTGTGATGGAGCTCCCTCTGTCACCTTTTTCCTCTTCGTGTCAAGAAAACTTGTCAGAAGAGACCCATGCAGATAGCAGATTAAATCAGCAGACATTACACTTGGCATTCTGGATTGAGACAAGTACAATAGAGCAGTGGTCTCCAAACTATGTCCCGGGGGGGGGGGGGGCTGGATGCAGCCCTTTGCTTTCCTTTATCCGGCCCTATGAGCACTATTCCTCCCACTGATAGGAGACACAATTCTGACAGCTGACATCAACTATGGGGTACCATTTCTCCTACTGACACAAATGGGGCATGATTCCTCCCAATGGAACCAACCATGGGGCACTGTTCCTTCCCCTATTACTGAATGTGGAAATGTTTACTCCAACTCAGTGATTCTCAACCAGGGTTCCTCCAGAGGTTGCTAGGGGTTCCTTCAGCATTGGGCAATTTCTGCCACTCAGATAAGTTCCCACTCACACCATTGATCTTTTTAGCTATCTGTAAGGAGGTAATTCTACCCAATGACCACAAGTGTAAGGACCATTCTTCCTACTGACCATCACACTAATATATCACGAGTTGTAGATTTCTAATTTTTAGCAGGGGGTTCCCCGAGACCGGAGAACTATTTCTCTGTGTTGAAAAAGTTGAGAAAGGCTGCTCCAACTGATGCCAGGAAAATTTCCACCCCCCACTGGCCACAGTCCCGACCCCCCCTTAACCACTTCAGCCCCGGAGGATTTTACGCCCTTCCTTACCAGAGCACTTTTTGCGATTTGGCACTGCGTCGCTTTAACTGACAATTTGCGCGGTCGCGCGACGTTGCACCCAAACAAAATTTACGTCCTTTTTTTTCCCACAAATAGAGATTTATTTTGGTGGTATTTGATCACCTCTGTGGTTTTTATTTTTTGCGCTATAAACAAAAGAAGAGCACAATTTTGAAAAAAACACAATATTTTTTACTTTTTGCTATAATAAATATATTTAAAAAAATAAAAATTTTACTCAGTTTAGGCCGATACGTATTCTTCTACATATTTTTGGTAAAAAAAATTGCAATAAGCGTAAATTGATTGGTTTGCGCAAAAGTTATAGCGTCTACAAAATAGGGGATAGATTTTTTGTATTTTTTTTTTCTAGTGATGGCGGCGATCTGCGATTTTTTTTCGTGACTGTGACATTGCGGCGGACACTTTTGGACACTTTTGACACATTTTTGGAACCATTCACATTTACACAGTGATCGTTGCTATAAAATTGCACTGATTACTGTGTAAATGTGACTGGCAGGGAAGGGGTTAACACTAGGGGGCACTGCAGGGGTTAATGTATGTTCCCTGGGAGTGATTCTAACTGTAGGGGGGAGGGGACTCACAAGGGGAAGAGACCGATTGGTGTTCCTCTGTACTAGGACTGTACTACTCCTCTCCACTGACAGGACGTGGACCTGTGTATTTACACACACAGATCCACGGTCCTGCTGTGTTCCCAGGCAATCGCGGGGTGCCCGGCGGCCGCGATGTCCGCCGGGCACATGCACCGGAAAGGGAGGGCGTGAAATCGGAGGACGTCATATGACGTCCACCCAGAATGGGAGATCCACCTTGTGGGCGTCATATGACTATGGGCGGGTATTGAAGTGGTTAAAGTCTGAAGGACAATAAACTGGCCCCTTTTTTTTTTTTTTTTTTGTGAAAGTTTGGAGACCCCTGCCATAGAGGGATATACTTTTTGTTCATATTTCATGTCTGAGGTTTACAACCACTTTAGAACAATACGTTTACGTACCGTACTTTGCTTTGATGTGGTAAAACGCCCTTTTTGGCTCCTTTTGGCCCGGCTTTGCCATAATCCGAGTGAATTTACGAGTGCCATTTATACGTACCGTATATACTCGAATATAAGCCGAGATTTTCAGCCCTTTTTTTAGGGCTGAAAGTCCCCTTCTCGGCTTATACTCGAGTCAGTGCCGTCTGCCTACATGAACAGCTTGTCATGTAGACAGACGGCAGTGTTCAAAAGCCGCGCCGCCTCCTCCCGCCCGTCCGTGATAGGCGGACACTAATTTTCCCAGCAGTACAGTGTTCCGCCTATCACGGATGTCCTGTCATTCTCATCTCATGGACGAGGATGAGAGAATGTCTGTGATAGGCGGAACACTGCACACTGACTGCTGGGAAAACCGAGTATTCCTCCTATCACGGACGAGGAGGCGCGGCTTTCAAACATGTAATGGCGCCTGGCGCCTCAGCGTGTACGCTGATCGCCAGGATCAGCAATGGGGGGGGGGGGGGGGGGGGGGGGGGGGGAAACCGGACACCGGACACGGGACAGTGGGACAGCGGACAGCCAGCGATGTGACACAGATCGGCGGGAGACAGATCGATCGGAACACGTAGGCTGCACTGGGGACACGGGGGGTTTGTATAGGACACAGGGGACATGCAGATGGGCATTTGCTGACACTCTTTTCCACTTACAGTAGCTGCTCCATTTCCCCCCCTCGGCTAATACACGGGTCAATAACTTTTCCCAGTTTTTTTGTGGTAAATCAGGGGCCTCGGCTTATATTTGGGACGGCCTATACTCGAGTATATACGGTAGTTCTCCATTAGGGGGTAAAGCACAATGGATGACAGCTAACCGAATCGCGTCTTAGCAGTACCTGGCCACCTGTCCCGGCTTGGGTCTTGCATACTAATTTCCGAGAGAAGGGACATTCGGGAACGCAATTTCTTCTATAGGGTCATAACTGTGAAAACACCGACCTTGGCAGGCCAGGTGCTAAAATTAACTAGGTTACCGAGTCCTCCACCCACCCCCTACTTAACTTGTTGTTTCTGTATTTTTCCCCTTTCCATTCTAGCAACAATAACATTTGTCATCAATATGTCAGCCGAGATCAGTCACACAAGGCTGGGGTCACACCGGCAGCCTGTCCGGCGTACTTCAGAATCGCACACAGATGGTGAAGGTTAAGTGAGTGCTCTGTGACTGGCTTTTCAAGTAATTGGAGATCATTTGTATGCCAGCTCAGAACTTTGACCACTCTAGACGGGAGGGGGGGAAAAAAAAAAAAAAAGGGTTAATATGTAAACACTTTTGTATTCCCCCCCCCCCCCTCTATTGCGAGTCTTCCTCGATTTCTATAATGCCCTAAGATGGTTCTCCTTCTAATCCTTGCCTGCAGGCTATGGGGAAGGGAGAGCGCGGTCTAATTCATTTTGGGGCTCGCCGTTCATCTAAAAGCCAGCAACATCTTATTAAAGCCTGTGATAATCTCCTCTTCTAATGCATTGTTTCTTTTTATGGTCTCCAATTAAGGCCGGAGATCTCCAACCAGATCCGAAGGAGGCTAAGCACACTTTTTTATCTGCAACATTTTGCAAACAATCACACAATCTGTTCCCTGGGATCCTAATTCGAATAACCATTGACTTTCTTTTTACAGGCGTGCGTCTTTAATAAGATGTTCCTGTTTTGCCCAAACAAACCTGTCACCTGTGACTGATTTTTTGGCCTTATATTACTTTATCCTGATTTATTCTTTAGAAATAATGTGGTTTTTATCCTTATTATTGGTTATCTTGAAAGTATAATATTTGAAAGGACATATCCACCTACAATACAATATATAACAGAGAAAGAGGGTTTGTTTTTACAAATATAAACATAACATTCAAATTAGGGCTGTGGGAATTAAAGATTAATTCCTCAATTAATCGTTGATTTGAATTAATTATTTTGATCGGTACTCACTTCTCCGCCGGCTTCCGGGTCTTTAGGGAGTTCCGTTGAAGATCCGGTGACGTCACGGACATCAACGTCACCGGACTCCTCCCCCTTCCCCAAGTGCCTCCGTCTGCTAACGAAGGGAAGGGGGGAGGAGTCAGGTGACGTTGAAGTTCTGATTGAACATAACGCGTACGGGGGAGGAGCTACGCATGACGTCACCCGCTGCTGTCCTAAGAAACTAACACGATTGTCGGCTTTACATGCTGTGTTTTTATCATCTTTATGTGAGTAGTTTGTGTTTGAACACAAAAATGAAATCTTATACTTAAGAGTTGAGCACTGAGATCTTTTTTTTTCTACCCGTGACCTGCGTCCTTGCTGAGATCTAAGGAGACGGGAGAGAAGTTTATGGTCCGTGTTATACCCTTTTGATACCCGCTTGCATGACCACCTGTTTGCACCGGGGTCCATGCCATAAGGTGAGAGTGATTAGTTAGACCGGAGGTGGAGGGATTGTCTTGTTACTGTGGGAAAAAAAAATTTCTTACGTCAGTGCTACAGTTTGAATTTAAAACGTATTTGTGTGAACTGTGAAGTTAAGTCATGGATTGTGGAATCTAACTAGTGTCGGGTGATTGTATATAGTGTATACCACATTTACCACCGACTAATGCAGAGTTGCAATGCAAGGAGATCAGCTAAAAGTAGTTGGATCTGTATGTGCGTTATAATTAATCAAAATTAGTCGATTAATCGATTAAAAAAAAAAAAAAAATAAATAAACACGGAAATTTTAATCAGTAACAGCCCTAATTCAAATATATATTTGCATTTATCATGCAGACAACTACAATGTTATATTTACTGTTAAATTGATACCAAAGTCACGTTTTGTTTTTTGTTTAAAAATACCAAACATGTTATACTTACCTGCTCTGTGTAATGGTTTTGCACAGAGCAGCCCCGGTCCCTCGCCGGCCTCCTGACCCCTCTTGCCAAGTAGTGACTCAGCAACTTAGCTCCTCCTGCTTCTCCCTCCAAGTAGTGACTCTGCAACTCAGCTCCTCCTGCTTCTCCCTCCAAGTAGTGACTCTGCAACTCAGCTCCTCCTGCTTCTCCCTCCAAGTAGTGACTCTGCAACTCAGCTCCTCCTGCTTCTCCCTCCCAGTAGTGACTCAGCAACTCAGCTCCTCCTGCTTCTCCCTCCAAGTAGTGACTCTGCAACTCAGCTCCTCCTGCTTCTCCCTCCAAGTAGTGACTCAGCAACTCAGCTTCTCCTGCTTCTCCCTCCAAGTAGTGACTCTGCAACTCAGCTCCTCCTGCTTCTCCCTCCAAGTAGTGACTCAGCAACTCAGCTCCTCCTGCTTCTCCCTCCAAGTAGTGACTCTGCAACTCAGCTCCTCCTGCTTCTCCCTCCAAGTAGTGACTCAGCAACTCAGCTTCTCCTGCTTCTCCCTCCAAGTAGTGACTCTGCAACTCAGCTTCTCCTGCTTCTCCCTCCAAGTAGTGACTCTGCAACTCAGCTTCTCCTGCATCTCCCTCCAAGTAGTGACTCAGCAACTTAGCTTCTCCTGCTTCTACCTCCCAGCAGTGACTCAGCAACTCAGCTCCTCCTGCTTCTCCCTCCAAGCAACGACTCTGCAACTCAGCTCCTCCTGCTTCTCCCTCCCAGTAGTGACTCAGCAACTCAGCTTCTCCTGCTTCTCCCTCCAAGTAGTGACTTAGCAACTCAGCTTATTCTGCTTCTCCCTCCAAGTAGTGACTCTGCAACTCAGCTTCTCCTGCTTCTCCCTCCAAGTAGTGACTCAGCAACTCAGCTTCTCCTGCTTCTCCCTCCAAGTAGTGACTCAGCAACTCAGCTTCTCCTGCTTCTCCCTCCAATTAGTGACTCTGCAACTCAGCTTCTCCTGCTTCTCCCTCCAAGTAGTGACTCAGCAACTCAGCTTCTCCTGCTTCTCCCTCCAAGTAGTGACTCAGCAACTCAGCTTCTCCTGCTTCTCCCTCCAAGTAGTGACTCTGCAACTCAGCTCCTCCTGCTTCTCCCTCCAAGTAGTGACTCAGCAACTCAGCTCCTCCTGCTTCTCCCTCCAAGTAGTGACTCTGCAGCCTTTCAGCCTCTCATGTAAACACAGAACAGATACTCTGGGAGCTGAGCTGCTGGTAGAGCTAAGTTTATGCTGTGAGTTTTTAGGATAAATTGCTGCAGAGCGCTTGTAGCCACAGAGGTCAGTGAGGGCGTGTTTTAAGACTCATTTACCCTTTGTGAAGAATATGTATATGCTTTAATGCCCATAGCCTGGCTCCTTAAATAGGTGAATGTCCTCTGTAGTGCTATGCTGAATGTATATATATTTATACAGGGGGTCCCCGAGTTACGAACTCGTTAGGGACTGCCCGCCTGTTCTGAAGTCGGAAATGTTCGTAAGTCGACCGACAAATACGGACATTTCCGGACATTTCCGATGTTCCGTCTAATGCCGTTCTGCAAATTACGGACATTTCCGAGGTTTGCCGGCATTTTCGGAGGCTCTGTATGGCCGCGCATGCGCAGAACGGCCGGAATACGGCGGAAAATGGCGGAGGGTCCCCGCATCACCCCGTTCGTAAGTAGGGGATGTTCTTAGGTCGGGCTTTCGTAAGTCGGGGACCCCCTGTATATATATATTTATTTATATATAAAATACAATGTTTAGCAACTGAGCTCATCTCAGATAAAGGCGATCCCCACCAGGCTTCTTACCCGGGGAGTAGTTTGGTGTTTTGTGAGCGCAGACAGAGGGAGGTGAAGTGTTTGTTATATTACACTGAAGTGCTGTTTGTCTGAGTGCAGCGGGGCAATACATGTGATTGTATTTGAATGCATCATGTTTATTATAAAGCCTAGAATTTCTGCAACTTCAAGAAGGAAAACAAGAGATTGCCTTGTTATTTCTACCTCGTCCTTTACCAGGCACAGTAAAGAAATGGCTGCAGAACCTCTAGAAGCATTCAAGTACCTTGGTGACTTTCATCAGTTGCAATGTGCACAAGAAACAAGGGGGAAAAAAAAAAAAAAAAAAACATGGTCTTTTTATTTTTTACTTTGCTTTAATCTTATTTGATGATGTCTCAACAAGCTGGGACATGCTTTCTTGGATGGCAATTTCTCTGCACCATATGTGTGCCGTATAAGATAGCCGCAGCAAAATGAATCTTGGCAGGAAGGGGACTAAACACATTGACAAAGGACTTTAAAAAACACTTCTTATTTAACCTCCTGCTGTCTGTTGTACATCCCATTGCCTTCTGTAATATACATTATTCATGCAGAACCTCCAGCTGATGGAGAACTATAATTCCCAGCATGCCTCACTATGCACTAGATTATGAGCAAAGTGATTTTGTAGTGTTTTATTATCTTTTCTCGACAATATTGATTGAGGCTGAAAGTCCCAATTTCGCTCCTTGGGTGAAATTTTTTAGTATTCTTTTTTAGAAACAATAAGAAACATAGACATGCAAGAAGAATGTACAATAACAGGTACAGATACAAAAGGAGTTTCTCTGTGCAAATATTGAAAGTTAAGCAATGATGTAAAGATAACCAAGCAACGTTAAATTGTAAGGTGGTCAAATAGTAGAGCCATGCTTGAGATTGCGATACACTTCATGTCTAAAGAGAGGGCTCTTCAGCTGGGAACCATAGAACTGAAGACATTGGCATCGTCCATGGGACCAATAAGAGGTACCTGTCAGGGCTGGGCTCAACCCTTCCTTCTCTGAGCTGGCCGCTCAGCTGTCAGCTAATTGCCAGCTCCTATCTCTCCACAGCTACTCACCTGTTGATGATATCCTGCTCGTCAGTCCTGCCTACTTAAGCCGTCCAGCCAAGAGGATCTCTGCCTTGGTCAACATCACAGAGACTATCTCCTGCGTTCCTGTTTAAAGACTTACTTGGCTGACATCCCTTCTGGCTCCAGATCCTGCTTGCTGTTTCACTACACTGATCCTTCTGGCTTGGCTGACTATCCGCTCCGGTTACCTAACTATTGGCTATGTTTTGACTACGTTTGTTCTATTTACTTTTATTATTAAACAAGTGTGATTAAACTGTACTTCTGTCTCGGTCTGATTTTATGGTTTCTGACAGTATCACACTTGCCTGTGGACAAAAGGCCAGTTCCAAGGTGGAGAGGAACAGGAGTAAGAGATGAAAAGATAAAGGAAAGAGAGGGGAGAGAGAGAGAGAAAAAAGGGGGGGGGTCCTTCTGTGAGCTGGCCGCTCAGCTGTCAGCTAATTGCCAGCTCCTATCTCTCCACAGCTACTCACCTGTTGATGATATCCTGCTCGTCAGTCCTGCCTACTTAAGCCGTCCAGCCAAGAGGATCTCTGCCTTTGCCTTGGCAACATCACAGAGACTATCTCCTGCGTTCCTGTTTAAAGACTTGCTTGGCTGACATCCCTTCTGGCTCCAGTACCTGCTTGCTATTTCACTACACTGATCCCTGACTTTCTGGCTTGGCTGACTATCCATTCCGGTTACCGAACTATTGGCTATGTTTTGACTACGTTTGTTCTATTTACTTTTATTATTAAACAAGTGTGATTTAACTGTACTTCTGTCTCGGTCTGATTTCATGGTTTCTGACAGTATCACACTTGCCTGTGGACAAAAGGCCAGTTCCAAGGTGGAGAGGAACAGGAGTAAGAGATGAAAAGATAAAGGAAAAAGAGGGGAGAGAGAGAGAGAAAAAAGGGGGGGTCCTTCTGTGAGCTGGCCGCTCAGCTGTCAGCTAATTGCCAGCTCCTATCTCTCCACAGCTACTCACCTGTTGATGATATCCTGCTCGTCAGTCCTGCCTACTTAAGCCGTCCAGCCAAGAGGATCTCTGCCTTTGCCTTGGCAACATCACAGAGACTATCTCCTGCGTTCCTGTTTAAAGACTTGCTTGGCTGACATCCCTTCTGGCTCCAGTACCTGCTTGCTATTTCACTACACTGATCCCTGACTTTCTGGCTTGGCTGACTATCCATTCCGGTTACCGAACTATTGGCTATGTTTTGACTACGTTTGTTCTATTTACTTTTATTATTAAACAAGTGTGATTTAACTGTACTTCTGTCTCGGTCTGATTTCATGGTTTCTGACAGTACCGCACTTGCCTGTGGACAAAAGGCCAGTTCCAAGGAGAGGATCAGGAGTAAGAGATGAAAAGATAAAGAAAAGAGAGGGCAGAGAGAGAAAAAAAGGAGGGGGGGGGGGAGTCCCGGAGCCTCGCTACAGAGATATTAACGCACCGCTATAGATTACAGTTCCAGAAAGCGCATAGGCGGATGTGTTGATGGGAAATAATCAAACCAGGGCTGCCAGGTACGTAGAAATTTATTGTGGGTATCAGTCAAGACCGGTGTACATTTTTCATACCATGTACCCCGACTTTTCACTTCATCAAAGTTGAGAATCGCTTTTGCAATCGTTGGTTTCATGGCCAACAATGTATGGGTCACAAGAGTGTGTTCTCATTTGGTAGCGCCTTCTATCGGTTTATGTAGAAGTGCCTCCTAAATGTATGTGTAGCATCAAATTGACCATGTTGTAGACCATTATCCACAGTCGTTTGACCTTTGGGCATGTCCACCATATATGTTTCATATCACCATGGACCCATGAGGCATTTCAAGGCTCACAGTTGCAAGCATAACTCCCGCAGGCAGAGGGATGATGGGACTTGTAGTTCAACAACAGTTGGAGGGCCACCAGTTTGACATCCCTGCGAAGCACGTGGGAGGATAGGTAGGGGGACATTTAGCAATTCTAGCCAGAGTAGCACCGGGACAGTACTTTGAAAGAGTTTTCTAATGTTACTTTACAGCAAGAATGGAATAATGCCTCCAAGATTTTATTCCAGGTCGTGGGGGTTTATGTGGCACTAAAGTCCCTTTCCCAGTTGGTGCAGTAAGATGGGGTATGCAAATTAAAATTACTTAGGATGGAGGAGTATAATAGGGAAATGTAGTGGGGCATAATTCTGACCACTGACAGCAATGAAGGGACACTGTTTCTTCCACCTAAACTAATGGGGTACTATTCCTCCCATTGACACCAATGATGGGGCACTATTCCTCCCACTGATACCAATGATGGGGCACTATTCCTCCCACTGACACCATGATGGGGCACTATTTCTCCCATGACACCAATGATGGGGCACTATTCCTCCACTGACACCAATGATGGGGCACTATTCCTCCCACTGACACCAATGATGGGGCACTATTTCTCCACTGACACCAATGATAGGCACTATTCCTCCCACTGATACCAATGATGGGACACTATTCCTCCCACTGACACCAATGATGGGGCACTATTTCTCCCATTGACACCAATGATAAGGCACTATTCCTCCCACTGATACCAACGACGGGACACTATTCCTCCCACTGACACCAATGATGGGGCACTATTCCTCCCATTGACAATAATGATGGGGCACTATTCCTCCCACTGATACCAATGGTAGGGCACTATTCCTCTCACTGATACCAATGATGGGGCAGTATTCCTCCCACTGACACCAATGATGGGGCACTATTCCCCCCACTTACACCAATGACTGGGCACTATTCCTCCCACTGATACCAATGATGGGGCACTATTCCTCCCACTGACACCAATGATGGGGCACTATCCCTCCTCCTACTAACCACATACAAAATGATTTCGCTGTTGTGGGTTTAGTAACACTTTAATTGTTAGGGTTTCCATACACCTAAATTATGAATAAACCTCTTTGATTTTTGGATGTTTTCAGAAATGATGACATGTAAATACCCAATATGTTTGAGTTTTAACCTATAAGGCCGTCTGCCAGTGCGTCAAATGAGCTTTGTTTTTTTTTTTCCCCCTCGCATTAGGAGGCTTTCAGACGGATCCTTTTTGTGAATTGGAAAGGTGGTTGCAGGTTCCAATCGTTGCTTGAAATGAAATAAAGATTAGACTCTCCCGGGACTCTGGAGACTGAATTTGTTTAACATTTTATGAGCTTTTTTTAAATAGTGGAAGGGAGGCAACGTTCTTTTACACTTCTGACAGTCTGATTCCACAGAATAGTATCACGCTGGGTTTTATTGAGAGTCTATTGACTATCGGCTATTGAGAGACGCAGCGTGGGACTGTAAGGCAGGACAGGAAGCCGAATGCTAAGGAGGATTGCTTGCCATTGCTACCATTTATGATCAGAACATGCAATTTCACACAATAAGCGTGTAAGCATATAAATAAGTGTTAGCGCTACTAAAATATTAAGTGTGTACAAGTCTTTTATTTCTTTTAAGGTTGAGATCTAGTTTGCATCTGTTAACTACTCTGTGTTTGTTAACCTGTGTATATATAGATATATTTATCTATATATATATATATACAGTATTTTATTATTATTCTTTTTTTTTACTGGTAAATTCACAATACTTAGAGTTATCGTATCTTGTGTGCTATAAGTAGGCATAAGCTTTAAATGAGATGGAAGTATTACTGCTGCTGGTGGTGGATGATTTTGAGGGGGGGGGGGACACGGGCAGGCCCCTCCAGGTTCGCACTTACCCTACGGCAGAGCCCTCCAGTGGTCACGGCTCCCCTGGTGCCCGGCCGCCACGGCTTCTGTGTTGACCCTAGTAGAAAAGAGAAGGGCGGGCAACTCCATGTCCATATCAAATGTGAATACTTTTATTGGCTCGTGTTAAAAATACAAAATCAGACGCGTTTCGGCACACGGTGATCAAGGCGGTGTGACGAAACGCGTCTGCTTTTGTATTTTTAACATGTGCTAATAAAAGTATTCACATTTGATATGGACATGGAGTTGCCGGCCCTTCTCTTTTCTACTATTGTCTAAGTTGTTGTTCGGACAACACAGCAGCCAGAGCACCCTATCGTGGACTTCATTTTACATCCAGGAGGCTCCCTTTGTGAGAGCGCTGCAATCCTTTGTCTACATTCTGTGTTGACCCGATCTTCTTTTTGGGTTATGAGTCTTTGGCCTCCTGTCCTGATTGGCCAGGGTGGGAAGCCGATGGTGAGTGTCGCATGCTGTTTTTGCAGGTCCCAATCCCCACTTCCGGGGGACGGGCCGCGGCCTGATCTCCCGGAAATTCGGCTGCCCCTCCTCCTTCCCCTGCCACCGGGCCAATTAGAAAGCGCAGCGTGTTTCACGCAGTAGCAGTGAAGCTGAACGCCTTCACTGCTTGGTTACCTTAACCAGGAATGACAGTGGCAGCACCCCAGAGTCGATCCGAAGATTGGCTGGGGTGCTGAGATTGTGGGCTCCCTGGACAGGTACATATACATATACCTGTCCAGAGAGCCCACAATCTCAGCACCCCAGCCGATCTTCGGATCGACAGTGCCATTCCTGGTAAGGTAACCAAGCAGTGAAGCCGTTCAGGTTCATAGGTTGAATAAAGACACCAGTCCATCCAGTTCAACCTGAGTTAGTGTGGGTGCAATTGTCCCTAACCCTGTACATCGCACACTCACATCAGTCCCTACCCTCAATCCAAGGTCCCCATTCATATACTGGGGCCAATTTTGGACAGAAGCCAATTAACCTACCTGCATGTCTTTGGAGTGTGGGAGGAAACCAAAGTACCCTGAGGAAACCCATGCAGGCACAGGGAGAACATGCAAACTCCTGGCAAGTAGTGTCGTGGTTGGGATTCGAACCAGCGACCCTTTTTACTGCTAGGCGAGAGTGTGACCCACTACACCACTGTGCCGCCCGTTAAAGGTAAGTGCCCTGATATTAAAAGTCAGCAGCTACAGTATTTGTAGCTGCTGACTTTTTAATTTTTGTCATCCAGGCTGGACCTCCTCTAGTCTTTAAGGGTGCACTCCCTAATGCAATAGGCAGTGCACCTCTATGGAAAAAAAAAAAGGGGGGGGGGGTCAAAAAAATAATATTTATAGGGTGAAGGAACACCGCCTATTGCAGGTAAGTAGAAGGAACAACTAGAGGCCCTACTGTCCCCCGGAGGGGTGCGGTCAGAAGTCACCCTCAAATAATATTTATTTAGCCCAGCCCACCCAAGTGCAGTATCGATCGATCACTGTCACTTACAAAACACTAAGCACACATAACTGCAGCGTAAGTAGAAGGAACAACTATTGAAAAAAAAAAAAGGTCCCTACTGAACCCTACTGTCTCCCGAAGGGGTGCGGAAGACCAAAGGGGGAAATATAGGCCCAACTCGCTTCACAGTAACAGAAACACTCATTAAAGGATAATCCCATTGAAAATCCCATTGACCCATCTGCCTATGTACTACACAGAAAAAGGAAAAAGACAAATTTTTGGCTAACATGCTATTAGTCTCATCCAACAAATATAATCATTCGGCAGACAGACAGAGGCTGCCTTCCGTCTGACGAATATATAAAAGAGAGATAGAGGTTTTAAAATATGCACAGTAACAGATGTTACTTGTTACAAGAATTAAACGAATAAGCGCATCTAACATATTGTAGATTTATATATAAGCACTGCGTAAGATATTGATGCCATGCTTTGCACTTGCATAATTTATGTGATGAAAACAACTTGTTAAATTCCACCCAAGAGATAGAAAATTTGAGTAAACAGAATATGTATTTGCATATCGTTTGCATGTTATTATGGGGGTGGTGGTAATGTTTGGCTGTCTAGCGCCAGGGGAGAAAATATTATGACTCGCTGCAACTTACCTTAATAATTAAAAAAATTCAAAAATAGATTAGCTAAATCATTTTTCTAGTCCTTGGAACTGAAAGTAGTAGTTGATTAGGCCAACAGTAATGAAGTTGTAATTTCCAGTGTGGGTAGAAGAAAATGGGTAGGGTTAGGTGTACCGGTACTCCATTTGAAACCGCTCAAAGTAAAATACCGTATATACTCGAGTATAAGCTGAGTTTTTCAGCACATTTTTGTGTGCTGAAAATGCCCCCCTCGGCTTATACTCGAGTCAAGCGCTTTTCTGCAGCAGAGAAGGACATTTTCCGAACTGACTTTGGGGCCCCTGTATCTCAGGACCACTTGGTGCTAGGGACCCCAGCTATGGCTATAGTGCTAATTCCATTGGGTTTGCACACCAAATTTGGGGTTCCTAGCACCAAGTGGCCCCGAGATCCGGGGCCCCAAAGTCGGTCAACTGTGTCCATCTGCAGCAATGTCATTTCGGGACCCTTTGGGTTCGGAGACCCCAAATTTTGGCTGCCGCTAGGGGTCATCTAGAAACCCTTAAAGTGTATGTAAACCCAAAAATTATTATTATTATTTTTTTATTTTTTTTATGTCATAATGTAGAGTATACTATTTCCTATCATTTGAGCCCAGTCTTGCCACAAAGAGTTAATCCAGCTCTGAGCAATCCTCTTTTTTGTTCAGTGAGATAAATCTTGAAAACCGAGAAAAACGTTGTCAAATGTAGAGTATACGATTTCCTATCATTTGAGCCCAGTCTTGCCACAAAGAGTTAATCCACCTCTGAGCAATCCTCTTTTATTGTTCAGTGAGATAAATCTTGACAAACCGAGAAAAACATTGTCAAATCCTCCCCCTTGCTGTGAGCGACAGGTGATTTCCATATCTCGTGCACTAGCCTAGAGACATGCATTATTTTTTAATTCCCTCCCACTCCTTTCTTCTGCTGCTCTGCCAGGATTGGATGTTCCACACCTCAGCATAATTGGGCATGCTGAAGTCATGTGGTTACTTTCCTGTCTTTTCACTGGATGTTAGTGATCATAGCAGAAGTTCAGTGTAAGAAATACACAGGAGAAAATGCATATTGACAAGGGGAGTGTAGAGGTGGGTGGGGAGTCTACTGACATCAGGACTCCACCCACCGAGCTACAGACAACAGACCCACCCACAGAATATGCAGTTTTTCGGGTCTCATAACAGACAGAGGGGAGACATTTGACAGGTAATGATACATGCAGGAGGCGTGTATATCCTTATAGATAACCCCTATGGCAGTAGTTTAGAAAGGATGACATTGGGTTTACATCCACTTTAACTACCGAGTTTGAAGTTCGGGGGACCTATGGCTGCAAATGGGCACAGTGAGGCTGCAAATGGGCATTGTTGACCCTCTTTTCCACTTACAGTAGCTGCGCATTTCTCACCCTAGGCTTATACTCGAGTCAATAAGTTTTCCCATTTTTTGTGGTAAAATTAGGTGCCTCAGCTTATATTTGGCTCGGCTTATACTCAAGTATATACGGTATGCTTTACTTTTATTATCAAGAAAAGGCCTCTAATGTGCCGCTTTCTGAGGAGGATAGTAATAGCAGAGAGAAGATATCACCATCCACTATGTATCACAATGTTAGTCCACACCACTGCCTGCTGTCTATGGCCCATTCATAAAATGCAAGCTACAGTGTGAGGGTTTAACCATTAAAGTACTGGCAGGCAGGCTGAATCTCGAGTAGCCTGTTCTAGGTTAGGTGCGTGCGATTGTGGATCTCGGTACCCGCGGCGCTGTGATCGTGTGATCGTTATGCGATCACAAGGTTGCTATGTAAACAAAGCTGTTACCGTATGAAAGAATTAATTCATAACGGCTGTGTTTCCTATGCTGTGATTGGCCCACAGCTATCACATGATACCTGAGCTAATCACAGCATCCTGTACCATGTGATTGGCTGTAGCCAA
Organism: Lithobates sylvaticus; assembly: GCA_028564925.1. Lineage (NCBI taxonomy): Eukaryota > Metazoa > Chordata > Amphibia > Anura > Ranidae > Lithobates > Lithobates sylvaticus. The sequence continues at coordinate 8,280,998 of CM053034.1, read as the reverse complement.
TCACAGATCACTGGTAATGACAGCTGTTATGAATGTAACACATTCACAACAGTACAAAACACTGCTGTTACAATGATAATCATGGTAATTACGATCAAAGTGTAAAAAAAAAAAAAAACCGCTGATCATCCCCACCCCAGAGTAGTAAAGTTTTCCTATGGTGACAATTAACTACTAAAAAACTACTATAAAAAATAAAAAAATGGTAAAAAGAAAAACATGTTATAAAAATGTAATATAAATTATTATTATTATTTTTTTTAGCATACTATTACCAGTCAGTGTCCCTGATCACCACTACACCAGTCATATGATGACGCTGCACTGGTGACAATATGTAAAAAAAAAATGTGTAAAAATATATATATATATATATTTAATTACTTCGTCACAAGGAAAATGAAAGTCAAAGCTTTTTGCTGTAAACTTTGAAGGTGAAGTGCTCCACATCACCTATAGCTATTGAGGTCAGTGATGGCTTGTTTTAAAGCTTATTTACTGCTTGTAAAGAATATGTAAATATTAGATTGTCATTAGCCTGGACACAATTCTACTTTAAGGTATTCATTTATTAATTTATGACCCATCATGCCTTACTCTGGCCATACATGTTAAAGGAGTTGTAAACCCTCAAGGTTTTTCACCTTAAGGCATTCTATTCTGTTCATTTACTGATCGTTCCAGCGACAAGAACGAGCACAGCAGCTCCAGCCGCTGCCTGTGGTCCTCATTGGATAGATTGATAGCAGCAGGAGCCATTGGCTTCCACGCTGTCAATCAAATCCAGTAACACGGGAGTCGGGGGCCGAGTTCTGCTAAAGAGATGGGGTTACCACCGCTCCAGGTAGTTTTTCCTTTAGGAAATGAAGAGCCCCAGGTGCTGGCTAAATGCCTATAGCAAATCAAGGTGAATAGAAAGTTCTGGACAGCCGCACTCCAAAAGAAATTTCTCGTGCCTTTATTAGAACATCCGGATCACACTGTAAAAGCCACAGCAAAGCAATACAGGAACAAGCTGACGCGTTTCCCAGCTATGATTAAGCACTTTGTTTAGTGTGAAACGCGTCAGTTGTTCCTGTATTGCTTTGCTGTGGCTTGTACGGTGTGATCCCGATGTTCTAATAAAGGCACGAGAAATTTCTTTTGGAGTGCGGCTGTCCTTTCTACTCACCTTGATTGGCCAAGTTCTGCCGTCTGTGTCAATGGCAGGACTCGGGAGCGTGCCCGCACGAGTGCCCCCATGGAAATCGGCTTTCCGTGGGGTCGCTCGATGAAGAGGAAGAGCCAGGAGCGCCCAAAGGGGCCCCTGAAAAGGAGGATCGGGGCTGATACTTACTGAGATAAGTATAACAGGTTTGTTATTTAAAAAAAAAATCTTTACAGTCACTTTAAGTTTTCTCCCGTTCACCTAATTCCCCCATTCACACCCAACAGCATGGATGGAAAAATCTGCAGTGCTGATTGTTGTATTCTGATATCTGACATCTGGCCAGATTGGATGCAGGTACTGTTCAGCTGAAAATTGTTTGTCCGGCTCCTTTGAAAAAAGTTGATTGACAGGTCGTCCTTTGTCCGTGATTAAGCCCCGGAGGCAGACGAAACTCGTTGGTGGTGCAGCCTTGATGGAGTGTGCTGAGGCTGCTTTTACCTGCTATCTGTATAGCCAGGTGAGGCGTGCATCCTCCGGGACACTTCTCTTCAACTCCTCATTGCCCTTTGTCAAGTTGGGTGGTGGCGACAGGGCCATCCAAAGAACGTCTCTGCTGCATTCCCCAAAATTCGATCCTTGTATGGCCAGCTTTAGTCTTAATCTTTTTTTTTTTTTCTTAACAGAATAGTCAGCCATAGCTTTCAATGTAGCTTTCATCCTTGTTTTGCTATTCAAAGTAAGTAGTAAACAACGCTCCGTACAGCACCCCAAGAGAGTACAATGAACATAAAGTCAAATACCTCTATAAAGGTAGAAGTGTTTTTATTATAGTCACTAAAGGAAACAACAGATGATAATAGCGCTTTTACAAGTTGACTATCTGCTTGCTTAACCTTGCCTTTCACACCCAGTCCGACAGCCAACTCCAGGTGACTCCCTCCATATGCATTTTAATAAAATTAGAAAAAAATACCAAAATAATAAAACTAAATATTTATAAAGTTAATAAAGCGCAGACTGTGATGCAGCATCGAGGGTCAAAAAGTTTGTAAGTATGAAAATAAAATCAGTCACTTTCAATTATTTCCACTCGCCGCCTCTCTTGTAGATTTCCACATCAAATAGCGAGCAGCGATGATTTTTTCTTCTTCTTCTGCTGTTTAATACACTCCTACTGGGTTTTGAAAGTTCTTTGAAACACAGCAGGGCGTTTAACTTGTGATTTTTAAATGACTGTGCTACTGAATTACTTGAAACCATATTCCCGGCATCTGCTTTTGTTATTAGATATTTGTGTTGTGAGGCGCGGGGAAGGGTGCACGCATGTGTGTTACGCAGAAGGGTAGGGAAATGTCTGTGGGTTTACCACAGTCACTCTCCCTCTTATAAAAAAAAAAACTCGCCGTCACTTATTGTGATTCGGAGTGTGACATTATGTCACCAGTCACCGCGCGTCACAGGCAACCTTACTGAAAAAACAACAGAAAACCCTCTGACTTTAAAGGGCGATGACTCCAGAAAAAAAAAACATATGCAAAAATAGATAGATAAAAAGTTACAAATTTTATAATGCAAAATCTAAAAATAATATAATATATTATTAATATTAATATATAATAGTTGTGTCTAGACGTGCGCGGCCAACCCAACAATGGCCGTCGTTGAGTTGGCCGTGCCCGTCTCCATCAGTGTTGCCAACCGTCAGTATTTTTACTGGCAGCCAGTAAAAAACAGGCAATTTCCTCCTGCCAGTAAATGCCAGTAAAAGTAAAAGGTTGCCAGTAAAAAATATGGCTGTGACACTCGTCTTGGTCTGGAGCCGGCTGAGACCATCTGAGTGCCTGCTACAGTGTGATTGGGCGGCACTGGCGGAGGCGGTGCCTGAGCATGCAGTGTGATGTCATGGTGCAATGGAGCCAAGCAGAGGGGCCAGAGCCTTGTAGGCGGGTCTGCGGTATGGGAGCAAGGTGGGCTGGGACCAGTCCAGGACCATCAGTGCTGTTTAGACTGGAGTGGACTGGAGGGACCACTTGGCTTGGAGAGAGACTGTCACTGTGACTCAGGAGGGGACGTGTTGTGTCGGTGAGGTCTCATCATCATCTGTGCTGCTGCACACTGCTGTCAGTGTCACTGTGAGAGTGAATTTTGTGTGTGTGCTGCCCATTCTAATTTCTGTCCTGTCCCTGAGATACTTACTTACTATATCAAAAATAAAATAAGAAATATGTTTTTTGCCTTATTATCTACATTAATTCATATTGCTAATTGCATATCGTATTTGTTTGTAGCCTAAATACTCTCATTTGCACTTAAAACTGTAATTTTCCAACTTTTGGAAATGCCAGTAAAAACTTGGTTGTGCCAGTAAATTTTGGGTGTTGTGTCAGTAAATTTTAATCTGGTAGGTTGGCAACGCTGGTCTCCATCCACCCTGGGTGCTGTGGGGCTAGTACAGCCACATTTTCTTGTTTTTCTCTTTCTCCCTCCTTTATCCATCCAAAAATTCTTGTTGTGACATACCAAGACATCTATATGGTCAGTAGACAATGTACTTGATAATATAAATAATGCTTGTCTGAAGAGAAAACTTTTGTCCCTTTATATGTATGCATATACAGTCAGGTCCATAAATATTGGGACATCAACACAATTCTAATATTTTTGGCTCTATACAACCACCACAATGGATTTGAAATTAAACAAACAAGATGTGCTTTAACTGCAGACTTTCAGCTTTAATTTGAGGGTATTTACATCCAAATAAGGTGAACAGTGTAGGAATTACAACAGTTTGTATATGTACCTCTGAAATGAAAAGTAAACAAAGCATATACCTCTATAATGTGCAACAGCCTCAATCCAAAGCACCAAGTGTGTTTTCCGCCTCTTATCTCTCTGCTATCCTATCCTACCCAAAATACACTGAGTTTGACCACAACTTTGACTCTCATTGTGACCTTTGACCCTTACCTTGACCCAGTGGCAGCTGGTGCTCAATATTATTTTTTTTTGGGGGGGGGGTTGGCAATCATAACGCGGGAAATGTACGGTGGCAATCAGTGGCCTTACCTCAGGAGGTCGATGCTGCTCCTCGCTGCAGCTTGCGAGGGAAGAGCTGGGGCCGTTGCCCCCCTCCGGACCAAACAGGAAGTGGTTCCTAAGACTCCCTGGCCAATTGGGTCTCAGGACCTGCTTCCTGATTGGCCAGGCGGAGAAGCAGGAAGACAATAGCGAATAATAATTTGCTATTGTAACACAACTGGGTGGGCTCAGGGCGCAGTATGAGAAGCCGATCTCTCCGCCGCAGTCTGGTGTGCCCCTTCCTCTGACTCACAGCTAGACATGTGCACAATAGAAAAATTTGTTTAGTTTCGTTTCGTTTCCGTTAATTCGTAACGATTCGTAAATTCGTAAGTCGTCGGTGTTCGTATTCGTAACGATTCATATTTTCGTAAGAGTTATTTTTTCGTTGATTCGTTTTTCCGTTAATTACATTTTTCGTTTAATTTTCGTTTATTTGAAATACGGACGCATTCGTATTTTCGTAGATTTAGTTACATTCGTACTTTCGTTAGATTGATTTATTCGTACTTTCGTAACATTGTTTTCGTAGATTCGTAATCGGAGCATAATTTATAATTTTATGTAATGTGTATGCTATTATTACATTGTAAGAGACACGGAAAATTACGAATCGAAAAAAAAGGTTACGAATGTGCGAATTTTTTCGTTCAATCCATTCGAAGCACGTTAAGCAGCGCCATTGTAAGAGACACGGAAAATTACGAATCGCAAAAAAAGAAAAAAGTTACGAATGTACGAATTTTTTTGTTCAATCCATTCGAAGCACGCTAAGCAGCGCCATTGTAAGAGACACGGAAATTACGAATCGAAAAAAAAAAATAAGTTACGAATGTACGAATTTTTCCGTTCAATCCATTCGAAGCACGTTAAGCAGCGCCATTGTAAGAGACACGGAAAATTACGAATCACAAAAAAAAAAGTTACGAATGTACGAATTTTTTCGTTCAATCCATTCGAAGCACGCTAAGCAGCGCCATTGTAAGAGACACGGAAAATTACAAATCGCAAAAAAAAAAAAAAAAAGTTACGAATGTACGAATTTTTTCGTTCAATCCATTCGAAGCACGTTAAGCAGCGCCATTGTAAGAGACACGGAAAATTCCGAATCGCAAAAAAAAAAAAAATCGTTATGAATGTACGAATTTTTTCGTTCAATCCATTCGAAGCTCGTTAAGCAGCGCCATTGTAAGAGACGCGGAAAATTCCGAATCACAAAAAAAAAAAAGTTACGAATGTACGAATTTTTTCGTTCAATCCATTCGAAGCACGTTAAGCAGCGCCATTGTAAGAGACACGGAAAATTACGAATCGCAAAAAAAAAAAAGTTACGAATGTACAAATTTTTTCCGTTCAATCCATTCGAAGCACGTTAAGCAGCGCCATTGTAAGAGACACGGAAAATTACCAATTCAACAAAAAAAAAAAAGTTACGAATGTACGAATTTTTTCGTTCATTTTGATTTTCCTTGTTCCTGTTTTGGTTTTTTTTCGGATTTTCTTCTTTCGTCGTTTCGTTGTTTCTAATTTGGTCATTTCGGATTTTCGTTGTTTTTCATATTAGTTCGATTCGATAATTCGTTAAAATTTTTAGCGAATCATTCGTTCATTCGTACGATAACGAATGAACGAATGTAACGAATTTTGACGGAAAACGAAAAAAAACCGAAACTAATTGCACATGTCTACTCACAGCTATAGATAGGCAATCAACAGGAAGCGTGAGGAACATTATACCTTAACAGTGAACTATTTTTATTCACTCCCTTTTGGCCTGTTAATGAGACATCCAAATTTTTTTTTTTTAATATCTGTTCAATTAGTGCAAAAATACCAGAAATCTTGTCAGCTGATCATTTCCAGCGCTCTCATTATCTAGTAGTAGTAGTTAGCCACATTCAACTGGACATGGTCTGTAATGTTAAGCCTCAAAGTGCAGTCCTAACACACTTCTTACTTCCTAGTGTGACAATGTTGTAGAGCTACAGGATTAATCGTTAACCACTTCAGCCCCGGAGGATTTTACCCCCTTCCTGACCAGAGCGCTTTTTGCGATTCGGCACTGCGTCGCTTTAACTGACAATTGCGCGGCCGTGCGACCTGGCACCCAAACAACATTGACGTCCTCTTTTTCCCACAAATAGAGCTTTTCTTTTGGTGGTATTTGATCGCCTCTGCGGTTTTTATTTTTTGCGCTATAAGCAAAAGACAAGCGACAATTTTGAAAAAAACACAATATTTTTTAATTTTTGCTATAATAAATATAATAAATTTTTTAAAAAAACTCAGTTTAGGCCGATAGGTATTCTTCTACATATTTTTGGTAAAAAAAATCGCAATAAGTGTATATTGATTGGTTTGCGCAAAAGTTATAGTGTCTACAAAATAGGGGATATATTTATTGCATTTTTTTTTTTTTTTTTTACTAGTAATGGCGGCGATCTGCGATTTTTTTTCTTGACTGCGATACTTCGGACACTTTTGACACATTTTTGGGACCATTCACATTACACAGCGATCGTTGCTATAAAATTGCACTGATTACTGTGTAAATGTGACTGGCAGGGAAGGGGTTAACACTAGGGGGCGCTGCAGGGGTTAATGTGTTCCCTATGGTAGTGATTCTAACTGTAGGGGGAGGGGACTCACAAGGGGAGGAGACTGATCGGTGTTCCTCTGTACTGGGAGCACACAGATCCACGGTCCTGCTGTGTTCCCGAGCAATCGTTGGTGCCCGGCGGACATCGCAGCCGCCGGGCATGCGCCCCCTAGACGGCCGGGAATGAGAGGACGTCACATGACGTCCACCCAGGATGGGAGATCCACCAATCTCGATTCTACCCCCCCCCCCTACACGCTCTTAATCCAGCATTTCAGCGATTCACGTAAAAAAGTGCAGAGCAGTTCCCCCGGCTCACAACTGTCAAAAAAAAAGTAGCCGGCAATGTTTATCAACAACATTGCTCAGCGCTGAAAGAGACAGATAAAAAGAAACATTGTATCTTTCTGTTTATTCATTTACAAGATCAAAGGGATGAGCTTTGGTCTGCAAATTAAAGAGGAGTATCCATAAAAAAAAAAAAAATTAAAAGTCAGCAGCTACATATACTGCATCTGCTGACTTTTAATAATCGGACACTTACCTGTTCCAGGGTCCAGCGATTCGGAGGTTCGAAGCTCCGCTCGTCCCACCTCTCCGCTCGGGCGCCGTGATAAAGGACTTGTGAGAAAACCTTGTAGTGTTTTTATTTATTTTTGACAGTTTTTTTTGGTGAATGAGTAGGGATACAATTTGTAGTAGCCTGGATTTTCAGTGTGTCACATTAAATGGAGGATCCTTCAGGAATTCCTGCCAAGTCAACTCCATTCTGTGCAATATACCCTGCAAATATACCCTGCAAAAGAATACAGGGGAACATCTAGTGATCTCTATATGGAATCACCATTTACTGCTTAAAACAAACAATAGCACTCACATAGGATCAGTAGTATGAAGGCACATCTCATGTTTTAATAGCAGCATCCACAGCATTACAAATCACTCACTCCTCCAATAGACGGATGGGTTGGCTCTACCACCTTGCGCGATGACATCACCACGGCTGCCTTGCTTGACGTGTTGCGTCCCCCGAAGAGGACTTCCACAGATTTGTACTACTGCTTGATCTTTTAATTGGGAACACCTTTTGTTTATATACTTTTTAGTGATTTGGTGTGAGAGACACACAGTGTGTGCGTTACTCCATTTTTGTGGACATGTTTTCATTGTTTTTCTAGTCAGGTTGGAGTTGTAATACTATTGAGTTGGAGCAGCTCTACATACTATATATACTTAATGCAATGATAATAGTACACTTAAACCCAACTTATAAATAATACTAATGCACAGTACACAACAGTGAAATACACCAATAATCTGCAGGTGTACAAAAATAAATTGATACTGCTATAAATAATACTCCTTCCTCTATGGATAGAGGTATGATAAATGTGCACACACAGTAATACAAGCGAGAAAAAGTCCAAAAGGATTCCAACAAAAAAGATTCCAACAAAAAAGAATCCAACAAAAAAGAGTCACCACCATCACCAAAATATAAAATTCCTCCTCATCTTCAGAAAAAATAAATAATAATAAATATAACAAACTGAACCAAAATTACACTTGTCAGAAACTTGGATCCTTGCTACGATGATCTTACGTGTTTCCGGTGATTCAGATCTTGTATTTTCTCTAAAGATAATAAATTCTGATAGATTGCTCTCAATAGAGATAAAAAAACATCATTGCGCAAGACTGCTATATAATCATAAATTCCCAATTCATATATACTATTCACTCACATTTAATGTGGTTTTAAAACGGTGATTGAGGGATCAGTAGTGCTCGCAGCTCTCCTCCTCACCGCACGTCCGGTGTCACGGAACACCGAAGGTGACGTCAATGGCTCCTCCCCGACGCGTTGCGTCACAGGGCACGGGACTTTCTCAAGGGAAATGTTTTGTTGGAATCTTTTTAGTTGGAATCTTTTTTGTTGTAAACTTTTTGAACTTTTTCTCACTTGTATTACTGTGTGTGCACATTTATCATACATCTATCCATAGAGGAATGAGTATTATTTATAACAGTATCAATTTATTTTTGTACACCTGCAGATTATTGGTGTATTTCACTGTTGTGCACTGTACATTAGTATTATTTATAAGTTGGGTTTAAGCACACTGTTATCATTGCATTAATTACTTTGTTCCAACAAAAAAGATTCCAACAAAAAAGAATCCAACAAAAAAGAGTCACCACCATCACCAAAATATAAAATTCCTCCTCACCTTCAGAAAAAAATAATAATAAATAAATAGAACAAACTGAACCAAAATGACACTTATCAGAAACTTGGATCCTTGCTACGATGAGCTTATGTATTTTCTCTAAAGATAATAAATTCTAAAGGTTGCTCTCAATAGAGATAAAAAGACATCATTGCGCAAGACTGCTATATAATCATAAATTCCCAATTCATATATACTATTCACTCACATTTAATGTGGTTTTAAAACGCGGATTGAGCGATCAGTAGTGCTCGCAGCTCTCCTCCTCACCGCACGTCCGGTGTCACGGAACACCGAAGGTGACGTCAATGGCTCCTCCCGACGCGTTGCGTCACAGGGCACGTGTCTTTCTCAAGGGAAATGTTTTGTTGGAATCTTTTTTTGTTGGAAACTTCTTGGACTTTTTCTCACTTGTATTACTGTGTGTGCACATTTATCATACCTCTATCCATAGAGGAATGAGTATTATTTATAACAGTATCAATTTATTTTTGTACACCTGCAGATCATTGGTGTATTTCACTGTTGTGCACTGTGCATTAGTATTATTTATAAGTTGGGTTTAAGCGCACTGTTATCATTGCATCAATTACTTTGTATGTGGCATCAGAGCACATTGTTATTATATTATTATTATTATACACGATTTATATAGCGCCAACAGTTTACGCAGCGCTTTACAATGTATAGGGGGGGACAACACAATTACAGTACAGTTCAATACAAAAGGTACAGGAGGGCCCGGCTCGTAGAGCTTACATTCTAAAGGGAGGGGGGTGGTGGTACAAAAGGTAATAGCTGCAGAGAATGATTTGATGGGGGTGGCTCGGGTACAGTTGTTGTTAGGTGGGTGTGGGATAGGCTAGAGCACATTTAAATGGTTGCAGCTGAACTAGTTTCACTTATCAATTAGGTCCGTATCAGCGCTTAGGTAACATTTGTTTGATACTATATATAACGTATATATCTCATACATTTCCCATATCAATAAAGCACCAACATAATATGTGGCATTTTACAAGGTGCATAGAACCATTCACATCAGTCCCTGCCCTGGAGGAGCTTACATTCCCTACCACTTTCACGCAAACCAGAACACATACATATTATTGAGCTAAAAGTACAAATTACCTACCATTGGAAACAGAAATACCCAAAGGAAACACGTGCAATAATGCAAAGAACATACAGACTCACTGCAGATAGTCCCCTGATGGGAACTGAACCTACACAGTAGAGATCTTCATCACTCCGTCATTATGTTGTTGAGTTTATGGTAAGTAGTACACATTCCTGCTCACCTTATTATGAACTAATATGGGCAGCACAGCAGGTTGAGCTAAAAAAGCAGCTGGTTTATGAGTTGAGTTGCAATTCTACATTATTATTGCACAAGATAGTTTAGCAATACAGGTTATGTGAGAGCTAATTGCAGTACAGTATTGAAAGTATTGGAGGGAGTTTCTTTTGCTCATAGCAACCAGCCTGATTTGCCCTCTAGGAGTTTGTTTCGCTAAAACTGGAAAGGACAAAATCTGGTGCAGCTCTGCATGGTAGCCAATCGGCTTCCAGGTTTCATTGTCAACGCTTAATTGACCGCTTGCCGACACGCCCCCGCAGTTACACTGCGGCAGGTTGGCTCAGCTGCGCAAATCACCTGTACTGGCACGTCGGTCCCTTTAATAGCTTTAGCAGACACGCGCGTTGCTGGAGCCGACGCGCGTCGGCGGCCGCAATGTCCGCCGGCCATCCGCGATCGCTCCAGGTTTTATTGTCAATGCTTAATTGACCGCTTGCCGTCATGCCCCTGCAGTTACACTGCGGCAGATTGGCTCAGCTGTGCAAATCACCTGTACCGGTACGTTGGTCCCTTTAATAGCTTTAGCAGACGTGCGCATTGCCGGAGCTGATGCGCATTGGCGGCCGCAATGTCCGCGGGCCACCCGCGATCGCTCCAGGTTTTATTGTCAACACTTAATTGACCGCTTGCCGACACGCCCCCGCAGTTACACAGCGGCAGGTTGGCTCAGCTGCGCAAATCGCCTGTACCGGTACATCGATCCCTTTAATAGCTTTAGCAGACACGCGCGTTGCCGGAGCCGATGCGCGTCTCCGCCCTCAATGTCCATCGGCCACCCGCGATCGCTCCACAGTGAGCCAGAATGGGGATCTGTCAATGTAAACAAACAGATCCCCGTTCTGACGGGAGTAGAGAGAGATCTGCTGTTCCTAGAGATCAGGAACAGCGATCTCTCTCTACTCCCTCCCAGTCATTTCCCTCTCCCCCACAGTTAGAAACACCTCCCTAAGGAACACTTAACCCCTTGATCGCCCCCTAGTGTTAACCCCTTGCCTGCCAGTGTCATTTATACAGTAATCAGTGGCTATTTTTAGCTCTGATCAATGTAATAATGTCACTGGTCCCAAAAAAGTGTCAAAAGTGTCCGATCTGTCCGCCACAATGTCGCAGTCCTGCTAAAAATCGCTGATCACCGCCATTATTAGTAAAAAAAAAAAAATAATAAAAATGCCATAAATATATCCCCTATTTTGTAGACGCTGTAACATTTGCAAAAACCAATCAATATACGTTATGGTCTAAACTGCTGAAGAATTTTGTAAAAAAAAATTGGATATTTATTATAGCAAAAAGTTAAAAAAAATTGCTTTTTTTATTTTTATTTATTTTTGATTATAGCGCAAACAATAAAAACTGCAGAGGTGATCAAATACCACCAAAAGAAAGCTCTATATGTGGGACATCAGTTTTATTTGGGTACAGCGTCACGCGACCGCGCAATTGTCAGTTAAAGCGATGCAGTGCCGAACCGCAAAAAAAATGGCCTGGTCATTAAGGGGGCAAATCCTTCCGGGGCTGAAGTGGTTGAACAAGCTGAATTTAGAAGCTGATTGGCCACCATGCACAGCTGCATCAGATTCTGAGTGCTCCAGTGTTAGTAAATCCCCTCCATAATGTTTCTAGTGTAGGTTAAAAATTTAAATATCTAATTGGTTGTTTAAAAAAAAAAGACCATTTCTGACAATTTTGGTTACAACGCTACACTCCAATTTCCCCCCCATGCAGCTCATAAAAAACAATTAGTCATGTTGCAGCAGAGCACAGTGCACATATGTAAAGCACACTGCTTAAAGCGGAACTTCTTAATCAACAATGACTATTTGTAATCCTCATGCTGCTAGCATTAGCGAATAGATAGGAAAGTATCTCATATTTACTTGTTTTAAACTTTTTTTTTTTTACATTTCTTCAGTTACTTCCTTGTTTCTGGCCTAGGAAAATTATGTCATACATCCCAGGAGTCTTCGGGAGGGGAGGAGGAGCTTGAATCTGCATGAATCTTCTGCCCTTACTCAAGATGGCCACAACCAGAAGATGCTAAGGGGTGTTTTTTAACGTGATTTCTCAAGCATGGAGACATGGATGGATAATGGGGGAGGGGGGTTGGCTTTGAATATTAAAAATAATTAAAGCGTAACTCCACTTTTGTTGAGAAAAAAACATTCCCCTCTGGGTGATCTCTGTACATTGCAAGGATTATAACAACCTTTGTTGCAGATTCCTACTTTTTGTTATTCTGAGAAAAAAATTATTGTTTGTTCCTCTGTGCCTCTGTTCTGAGTGGATCTAATGGGAGTGGTTTCATAATTATCTGTCCGCTGTGCAGCTGCAGAGCTCTAATGAGGAAAGCTGCTGGGCCTGCATCCCTCTAGCCATGTTCCTACAGGGAGTATCTCACCAAAAATGACAATTTTGCTGCAGGGGATGCCTGAAATCTGAATTGTATCTTGAATGAATGAATGACTTGTATAGCGCAACCTATGCGAACTGAATCGCCTCAGGGCGCTTTTTGCCACTGGTGTCCATCTGTGGTATAGTGCGGTCCTTGCCCTGTGGGGTCCTGACACGCTTACAAACACATACAACATACAACATACACATATTTGGCCAATTTTATCGACAGGATCTAATTAACCTACCAGCATGTCTTTGGAGTGTGGGAGGAAACCGGAGTACCCGGAGGAAACCCACGCAAGCACAGGGAGGACATGCAAACTCCAGGCAGAAGGTGTCGTGATCGGGATTTGAACCAGCGACCCTATTACTGCTAGGTGAAAGTGCTAACCACTACACCACTGTGCTGCCCTATCTTAGTGCAGACTTCTGGGAAAATTGGTGAGCCAATCACACAAGCAGGAAATTATGTTTCTGGGGGTGGTCAGTACACACTCTGTGTACAGAAAAACTCCAGGTAGCCATTTTGTATTGAATTTTTAGAAAATTAGAGCGACTGCAGATTGAAATAGAAAAGTCATTTTTAATAACATTCAATTCCATTGCAATTGTATACACTATATTATTTTTTCTTTATTTGATATTTTTTTCTCTACAAAAGTGGAGTTACCCTTTAACTACTTAACGACCAGCCGCCACAGTTGTACTGCGGCAGGTTGGCTCTCCTGCGCAAATCGCGTCATTGTACGTCAGGCGCGTACAGGGCGATCTGTGGGCCGGAGGCGCGCGCATGTGCCCATTCGCTAGCAGGGGAGCCAATTGGCTGTACTTCTCCTGTGGATCCCAGAAGTGCAGTCCATTTTACACTCCTGTGACCTGTTTTCAGCTGACAGTGGGCTGAAGCCCGCTGTCGGCTGATGTCACGGAACTGGTCCAGGCTCGGGCATGATTGTGACCATATGGTTGGGATCCGCCCACAGCCTGGACCGGGCACCTGGGTCAGCCTCTCAGCAAGTTGCTTGAGGGGTTGCCGCTTCCACCCGCTCCACAGCCCAGCGCTCCAGTGAGTACGGGGGTGGGAGAGCAGAGAGCTCATGCTCTGCTCTCTGCTCAGGGAGCCCTGAGAACCGAGCGATCGGTGGTGTTAGATTGCTTGGTTCTTAGTGTCAGAGCCAGTGGGGGACAGATCGGAGTGATACTGCATCCAGCTAGATAAGTATAAATCTGAAAAAACCTGCTTCCCATACTTTCCTATTAACTACAGCAGGAAAAAAAATAAAAAAATCAGGTTTCATCTAAGGAAGGGCTGTGCTGTGTAGCAGACCTGTGTAAATCTCAGGACTGGTTGGGCAGAACTACAAATCCTATGACAGTTAAAAAAGCACTCATATATAAATGCCATCCATGTATTTTTGCTATTTGCCTGGAGTTCAACTCTGGCATTTTACAAAAGAGCTGCGGTAATTTGTCCTCAGGTGAGCTTCTATGAGTAGCGCCAGGGCCGCTGATAAGGCAGTACAGGCAGCCCTCCTGTACTGGGCCCGGGCCCTGTCAGTTCAAGAGGGGGGCCCAGTCACCTGCTGAGCAGGAGGGCCAGCTGTACTGTCTTATTGCAGACACCAATCCTCTTCTGCCTTTCCCTGCAACGCTGCCAGCTACTCCCTCCGGCTGCACTACAGGGGGAATGATTCTAGCACAAGCACCCCTTCCATCTGCTGCTTGGGCCCCCCAGTGTGCCCCTTTCCCTCGCAGGGCTACTGGCTTCCCTCCTCTTCTCTTATGCGGG
>CM053034.1:8261397-8263897 GCA_028564925.1 Lithobates sylvaticus | reverse complement strand
TTTTAAGATATTCAACTCTCTTATATTTCTTCTTTTTTTTTTAATATGTTTATTACGTGAGATTTATTGATCCTCGAAGCGTAATAGAACTAATTCTTGATGGAGCCCCAGCTCTGCTTTCCCCTTACATCAGACGCAGCACCTTTTTTTGGGGGGGGGGGGGGGGGCTGCAGGGAGTTACAGATGCTGAGGATGTCTTGTCTAACAGCAGATACACATTCAAATTTGCTTAAATCGAAGATATAACGATGAGTAACATTGTATATTCTGAAACCTCAATCAGACGGAACAAAGCCCCTTGATTTTCTGCTGCCTGGATTTTTTTTTTTTTTTTTTGAGGAGCCTGCAATGGAGCCCACGTGTCTCTCCCCATCCCCTCCCTCCCACCTCCTTCAGCATTTTCAGTTCTTAGAGGAGAAATGACAGAAATGAAACGCCTCTCAGAAAACTGCCATTAAAATATATATTAGATACTGTGCTGAATGTATTCTCCAGTTCTGCAGGCTCTCAGAAATCCTGTTTGATCTCCCCTAACGGAAAAAAAAAAAAAAAAAAAAAAATGAAAAAAAAGAAAAAAAAGGGCAGAGGACTTCTCACTGGCTGATGTCTCCAAGCAAAGACAATAAACAGACTTGAGCTGCTGAATAGCTTGTTCATGTATAGGAGGCAGCATGGTGCTTCGTCAGAACGCTTCTCTTAACTAGTTCAAACCTTTGTTGTCGCAAACACTTTGACCAAACAATGAACAAAATCCTGTTTACCGTCCAAACAAACCTCATTATTTTCCCTTTGATAGTTAAAAAAAAAAATCATAAAAAAAAAAAAACAGTTTAAGAGCATTAAATAAACACAAAAAAAAAAAAATCAAAAAAAAAATTGTACTCTTTGTAGACGGTGCAGAAAAAAACCCCAAAAATTCTATTGTTTCCTTTAATCACATAATTCCAGCATTTTTGGCATTCTGAGACTCGTCGTCCCTAACGTTTAATGGAGATGGGGCCGGAATCGACTCAGGCACCCCCTTTTTCCTTTTTTTTTTTTTTTTTTTTGGAGGTCAAGAGCACCGCTAGCCGCGCCAGGCTCAGTTGTCAACCGTCCGCATGTTAGGTCTAAGGCCAAAGCCCCTTCTGTAGAGTCGAGTTTATCGTCCACTCCATCAAAAGAGTCTAATGGTCAGCAGAGGAGGCACAATCTGTCCCCCGTGGCTTGACATTAACAGACTTCACTTGTTTAAGTGTTACCGGGGATGTCTGAGGATGATCTGGACGCCAATACCAGTTTCCCTCACTGAGCCCTTGCTCAGATCACAACTCAATACGGCTCGGCGGCGGCGGCGGCGGCGACACGGCCAAGCTTGCAAAACGCTCCCAGGGGGCTTGCCCTCACCTCTGAATCTAAAATAGAGAAAAGGGCTAATCAATGCCCTCCAACAACAAGTCAGGCATTCACCTTTCGGCCCTTCTTCCCCCCCCCCCCCCCTCTCCTTCCCCGAGCAAAATAACGATAAATGGGACAATAAAGACAACACTACAAATACCCACAGATCTCCTAACGCCATGGCCAATATCATTGACCGGTCCTGCTACAGAGATCAAGGAAGGGAGCGTTTAGGTATTGATGTCGCCGTCACTCTTTATTTGCCAAATTCCCAGGGTTTGCTGTAAGCAGGTGCAAAGTAGACATTCCCATAGTGCGATTTCACTGCATTTAAATATACTGATAGCGATATTTTATTGCAGGTACAGTATATGAGACACTTACTAGTAAGCATGTGCATCATTATTTATTCAATGACCATACATTTCTATTATTATTAATAATTATTTTAATATTAACATTATTGTACACACACAAAAAAATTGCAGTGTTGTGCTCCATTATTAGGAAAATGTCAGTGATAGAACTAAATTCATACATATGTTTTAAAAATATATATATAAATACATTATTTTTAAAAAATTAAAAAATATTTTTAATATAAAATATATATGTATATTAAAAAAATAAAAAGATAAATATAAATAAATATAAAAAATATATATATATATATATATATATATATATATTTACATATAATACCTAGTAACTAATAAAAATAATGTGTATATATATATATATATATTATGTATATTATAAAAAAATTATATTAAATATATTAAAAGACATTAACTAACATGTGTTGTCAGTATGGCATATTACCGTTTGAAGGGTTGTGCTCCATTTAAAAAAAATGTCAGTGATAGAACTAAATTTATAGAAAAAAAAAAAAAAAATCACACATACGTATTGTATTTGGAAAAAAAAATCTATTATTTTTATATAATTTATTTTTTAATATAAAGTATATGTGTATATAAAAAAAAAATATATATATATATATATATATATATATATATATATATATATATATATATATATATTTATATTAAATATATATATACAAATTATATTAAATATATATATTTTTTAAATATAATATCTAGTAACTAATAAAAATAAT
>CM053034.1:8171397-8258897 GCA_028564925.1 Lithobates sylvaticus | reverse complement strand
GGGGGGGGGGGGATCGGTGATATACTTCTCTTCTACATTTCAAGCATGGAAAGAATAATGAGAATAAAATGAGAGATTATTATATCTATCTATCTATCTATCTATCTATCTATATATATATATATATATATATATATATATATATATATATATCTATATCTATATATATATATCTCTATATATATATAGATATATATAGATATATATATATGCTTTTTATGCTGGACAGGGCGATACACTTTTACGAGGAGATATGTTTTAAATATTAAAACGATCATAAAAAAAAAAAAAAAACCACGCAAGAATATTATAGATCGATTCCAGCTATTATGAAAAAGATGCGAAGCGGCGTGGAGATTTGGCGTTTTTTTTTTGTTGGTAAGTGCGGCTCTCGAGCGGCACGAGAGAATTTCTGTCTTCCTGCTGGAAGGGATCACTTTATACAGCGTTGTGTTATTTTTATTTTTTTTTAACAAGAAGAGCGTTGCGTTATTTTTAATATTTTTTTTACAAATGGAGATGTGCGATGCGGAGAGGAGGCCGGCCGCTCGGTGCGTTTCAGAGTTTTCATTCGACGTTCTTATTTTTTTTTTTTCTTTTGGCTGTCGTCCCCCCCGAAAACAATGGCAGCAGGAGCACAGGGGTGGTGAAAAGGAGGAAGAGGGGGCAGGAGTGGACGGGCCGAGGTCTGATCTACCAGACAAGGGGTGGGGTGGGGGGGTAGCGGCCAAACAATGGAATGACCCTGACATTGGAGAAATAAATAAAACATGCAAATAGCCGTCCCTGATGGCTGTCTTATCCCCCCCCCCCCCACCACCCCTCCTTTCGCCCCCCAACTGTGATTACATTTGCTGTGGTCATTTCCCAAATGTCTACTCGGTGAAGAGAGGAAAAAATAAATAAAATAAGCACCCACAGCCTTCTCTCACACCACTGCTTAAAGCAAAGCCCCTTTCCCGCAGCTCGCAATCTGCAGGCCTGCCAATCACGCACACTTCTCGCGCCAGGCACTCTACTTTCATTAAGCGAGAATGCATCACATCTGATTTCGGAACAACCCCAAAAAAAAAAAGAAAAAAAAAAAAAAACAGCGAGTAACAATAAGCAAGGAGAAGTGTGACACTGCCCTGCTAATCATCGACGCAGCCTCCTGACCCCCCCACCGGCATCGCGTTCTGCTGGACCTTTACCAAAGGGGGGTCCCGCTTTAATAAGGCCTGAGAGCTCCTACTTGTCTCGGCAGATCAGATCTTTAGAGACTTCGGGAGGTGAGAAAATTCAACAAAAAGTAACGAAAAAGAAAAAAAAGAGAATCCAATATTCAGACTTTAATGACAAGTGTCTTAATATCCGGTATTGTCACCCCCCCCCCCCCCCCCATAAGCGCATTTTTTCCCTTTCCTATTGGAGCATTTTTCTAATTAAAGATTTTAATCTGGTTTCACGTTGCGTTAATAAGCCCTTTGATTGATTAGGATTCATAAAATTGTCATTTTTTTTTTCTCCAACCGCTGCGTGCTTCAGGGGGGGGGGGGGGGGGCGGCGTAAAGGTGCTACCATTGTTCCAGCTCCCCCCCTCCACCGCATAGATGAATGCGAAAGTCAGTCAATAATCTTTTTTTTTTTTTTTCCAAATGTAGCCACACACACGCAGACAGCGCCAAAGTCTCATAAGTGCATTTTTCTACAGTAATCGCGTTTTAATGCTTCCGGAACAACGCGCTCCCGTGTGTCAGCCCCATGATGGCGAAGGCAGTGGGAAGCCTCGGGAACTGGAAAAGGTTGCAGGTTTTTCAATACAAATTCTAGACTTGCGCTCTTGTGGAACTCGGGGTAGGAAGCATTGAGTCTAATGCAGATCTGAAAATAATATATTATTATACAGTACATGTTAATACCATAAATACACAACCATTCCCAGTATAGATGGGGGGTTTTTTTTTTTGTTTTGTTTTTTAAAGTGGATTTTCATCTTCAGAGGATTTAAAGCTGAACTCCAGGCACATGTATAAATACTTACTGTACATGTGAAATGATTTCACTGCCGATAGCATAGCATCCCAACCGTCCCGGATTTTGAGGGACTGTCCCTGATTTGAAACAAAGTCCCGATGTTCCTCTTTCCTCCTCATTTTTGTCTGATCTATATAGTTGTATATAAAATGCCAGGCAAATGTATAAATACTTATGCCACATACACACGGTCGGAAATTCCGACCACAAAATCCGTCGGATTTTGTCCGACACTGGTGTTGCATACACACGGTCGGACAAAGTTGTCGGAAAATCCAATCATCCTGAACGTGGTGACGTTCGTTGCGTACGACGGAACTACGTAGAGGCTAGTAGCCAATAGCTTTGGTCTTGTAATGTGATCTGAGCATGCGTGGCACTTTGTCCTTCGGAATTCGCTACACACGATCGGAAAAAGTCCGATAGGACTTTGTTGTCGGAAAATTTAAGAGCAGGAGATAGAACTTTGTCCATCGGAAAATCCGACAGAAAAAGTCCGATGGAGCCTACACACGGTCGGAATTTCCGAAAACATGGTCCGATAGGACATTTTGCGTCGGAAAATCCGACCGTGTGTATGGGGCATTACTGTACATGTGAAATGATTTCGCTGCCGATAGCATAGCTCCCAACCGTCCCGGATTTTAAGGGACTGTCCCTGATTTGGAACAAAGTCCCGCTGTACCTCTTTCCTCCTCATTCGTCCCTCATTTTTGTCTGATCTATATAGTTGTATATAAAATGCCAGGCAAATGTATAAATACTTACTGTACATGTGAAATGATTTCACTGCCGATAGCATAGCATCCCAACCGTCCCGGATTTTGAGGGACTGTCCTGATTTGGAACATAGTCCCGCTGTTCCTCTTTCCTCCTCATTCGTCCCTCATTTTTGTCTGATCTATATAGTTGTATATAAAATGCACTTTTTGCCTTTCAAAAAGTGTTTCCCAGTGCTTTCCTCCAATTTCTAAATTGTCGCATTTGTACATTTTAAATGCCAGTGGTGAAAAAAAAAAAAAAAAAAGCACTTGTGGGCATAACTAATAATTTTCTTTCTTTGTATAATTCCTCCTCTAAGTGGGCGTGTCAGGGGGTGTGTTCTATGCCTACATAACTTTGCTAAGAGGTGTCCCTCTAAGCCTATTTTATCTCCCCCGTAAAAAGAAAGATGACTTACCTATTCTGAAGTTGCTCTGTTCTGGTCACATGTCTGGCTTCCGTTACCGGCTTCAGTGTAGAGGAGGGGCAGCCGACAATGTATACTGACAATGTATACCCCATAGTAAGCCTATGGGGTGATATCCCTGCACAGGCTCTGCAGCCCCGCCTCTACACTGAAACAGGCACTGGAAGCAGGGCTGTTGCAAGGATATTTGACACCCGAGGCGAAACCTAATTTTGCCGCCCCCCCTTCACTCCACCCCTGACCCCACCCCCTTTTCCCTGCCCATGTAAACCCCACCTTTTTAACGAAGCGCCCATAAAATGCAGCCCACCATCACCCATCAATGCAACCTACCAGCGCCCATCAATGCAGCCTACCAGCACACATCAATGCAGCCTCACCAGCGCCCATCACATTTAGCCTCACCAGGACCCATCAAATGCAGCCTCACCAGTGCCCATCTATGAATGTTTGCTTGCTTCCATTCATTCAGGAGTCGGGACACAGTCCTTCACCGCTGATGCGCCTCTGACACTATCTGTGAATGGAAGGATGGCTGCCTGCTGATGCTGAGACTTAGTTGCTTGCTGCAGAGAGAAGAGAGTAGGAAAACCAGTGGCCGGGCGCCCCCTAGGCATCATGGCCCCCTAGGCGGCTGCCTAGTTTGCCTAGTGGCAGCACCGGCCCTGACTGGAAGCTGGTCGTGTGACCAGACCGGAGTGACCAGAATAGGTAAGTATAGACATCTTTCCTTTTACAGGGTGAATAGAATAGGCTTGGAATGGGGTGGAAGAAGATGTAAGCTTTGTTAGGTGTTGACTTGCCTTCCACTTTAAACTGGCCATAGAGAGGCAAATGTCTTCTTGAGAACGAAGGCCACCTGTCTCTGTCTCTCTGCCTTCACCTCTGTTTGTTGGTTGACTTACCCAAAGGACAGAATCGCGCACATGAATGCTAATGGGCACATCGGTCAGAAGCACTTGTGACTGGTTGTAAGCGTGATTCTAAAAAAGACTTGGCCCCCCGTACACACGGTCGGACATTCCCACCACAAAATCCGTCTGATTTTTTTTCCAACGGATTTTGGCCGAAACTTGTCTTGCATACACACGGTCGCACAAAGTTGTCGGAAAATCCGATCCTTCGGAACGAGGTGACGTCGAAAACACGTACGACGGGACTACGTAGAGGCCAGTAGCCAATAGCTTTCCTCTCCAAATTTCTTCTGAGCACGCGTGGCACTTTGTGCGTCGGAATTCTCGACACACGATTTGGAAAAAGTCAGATCGGATTTTGTTGTCGGAAAAAATTTGAGATCCAGCTCTCAAACTTTTTCTGACGGAAATTCCGACGGAAAAAGTCGGATGGAGCCCACACACAGGCGGATTTTCCGACAACATGGTCCGATTGGACATTTTCCGTCGGAATTTCCGACTGTGTGTACGGGGCATTAGTGTTTGAGTGTTGTATCCAACTCTTGGCATCAGGCTGTTAGTGATCATTGGTAGCAAGATAAAAGTATACCTCTCATATTTCTGAAATAAGAAGGAGGAACACCTTCTACTTTAAAGTGCGTAGGCAATGGACACATCTACACCAAACCCCATTATTTGGAGCATGAAGAATTGATACAGCAAATCATTTTTAGTTAAATCCACCTCTACTTTACCTTAACACTGGTTTTTGGAAATTCAATAATTTAGAGCAGGGGTCTCCAAGCTTTTTAAAGAAAGGGCCAGTTTATTGTCCTTCAGGCTTTGGGGGGGGGGGGGGGGGGACTGTGGCTAGTGGGTATATAGATGGCTTTGGGGTCAGTGGGAAGAATAGTGAGCCATCATTGGTTTTAGTGGAAGAAATAGTGCCCGGTCATTGGTATCAGTGGGAGGAATAATTCCCCATCATTGGTATCAGTGGGAGGAATAGTGTCCCATCATTGGTATCAGTGGGATGAATAGTGTCCCATCATTGGTGTCAGTCCGAGGAATAGTGCCCCATCATTGGAGCCAGTTGGAGGAAAAGTGGCCAACCATTGGTATCAGTGGGAGGAATAGTGTCCCATCATTGGTGTCAGTGGGAGGAATAGTTCCCCATCATTGGTATCAGTGGGAGGAATAGTTCCCAATCATTGGAGCTAGTTGGAGGAAAAGTGGCCAACCATTGGTGTCAGTGGGAGCAATAGTGCCCTATCATTGGTATCAGTGGGAGGAATAGTGCCCTATCATTGGTATCAGTGGGAGGAATAGTGCCCTATCATTGGTATCAGTGGGAGGAATAGTGCCCTATCATTGGTGTCAGTGGAAGGAATAGTGCCCCATCATTGGTATCAGTGGGAGGAATAGTGTCCCATCATTGGTGTCAGTGGGAGGAATAGTGCCCCATCATTGGAGCCAGTTGGAGGAAAAGTGGCCAACCAGTGGTATCAGTGGGAGGAATAGTGTCCCATAATTTGTATCAGTGGGAGGAATAGTGTCCCATCATTGGTATCAGTGGGAGGAATAGTGTCCCATCATTTGTGTCAGTGGAAGGAATAGTGCCCCATCATTGGTATCAGTGGGAGGAATAGTGTCCCATCATTGGTGTCAGTGGGAGGAATAGTGCGCCATTATTGGTATCAGTGGGAGGAATAGTGGCCAACCATTGGTGTCAGTGGGAGGAATAGTGCCCCATCATTGGTATCAGTGGGATGAATAGTTCCCCATCATTGGAGCCAGTTGGAGGAAAAGTGGCCAACCATTGGTGTCAGTGGGGGGAATAGTGCCCCATCATTGGTATCAGTGGGATGAATAGTGCCCCATCATTGGAGCCAGTTGGAGGAAAAGTGGCCAACCATTGGTGTCAGTGGGGGGAATAGTGCCCCATCATTGGTGTCAGTGGGAGGAATAGTTTCCCATCATTGGTGTCAGTGGGAGGGAAAGTGTCCCAAGGGCCGGACAAAGATAAGAAAAGGGTGGCTTTGGGCCCCCAGGCCACAGTTTGTAGACCACTGATTTAGAGGTTGGAGAAAAGGTTTACTGCTGTAGAACACCTTCAGTAGGTAAATAGTACAAACTCTATAAAGGTGTATACATCAGGCCAAAAAGAGGGACAATGGAGAAGGAATAATGGACGTAGGGATTCAGGTCGAAAACAGGGGCAATCCCTGCAAATTAGGGATAAGTTGGGATCTAGGAAACATTTGCTTTATAGAAGACAATGCTGGAAATTCTTTCACTTTAAATTCATGCTGACATCGCTGATTGATCAAAAACAGAAAATCAGCAGTATTGGCACTTTTTATCCAATGCTACGACAATATAGGAGAAATATGCGCGGAGTCGGGCGCTGCGCTGGGGTTGGACACTGCAGATTGATATTTAATATGGCTGCATCCAGAGTGAGTTTGTTATTTCATTACTACATTGTTCTGGACCATCGCAGACTTGGCAAAAGTACGGTGTTTTAATTAGTGAATTGCCGGGTGTCCGCCTCTTCTTTTCCTTGGTGACATTCCCTTTAAGGCTGTTTGACATGCAGAGAATTGCGTCCTGGTGAGCTGCATCGGCGCAGCACCGAAATGAATGGCGATATCTGTGTCCGTCATATGACTGTCCGGGAGAGAAATTTACCTCCAAAACTGCTTAAAGGTTAACCACTTTCAGCCCGGACCAATTTGCAGCCAAAGGACCAGGCCCCTTTTTGCGATTCGGCACTGCGTCGCTTTAACTGACAATTGCGCGGTCGTGCGACGTGGCTCCCAAACAAAATTGACGTCCTTTTTTTCCCACAAATAGAGCTTTCTTTGGTGGTATTTGATCACCTCTGCGGTTTTTATTTTTTGCGCAAAAAAGAGCGACAATTTTGAAAAAAAAAACATTATTTTTTATTTTTTGCTATAATAAATATCCCCCAAAAATATATAAAAAATATTTTTTTCCCTCAGTTTAGGCCGACACGTATTCTTCTACATATTTTTGGTAAAAAAAATTGCAATAAGCGATTATTGATTGGTTTGCGCAGAAGTTATAGCGTTTACAAGATAGGGGATAGTTTTATAGCATTTTTATTAATAATTTTTTTTTATTAATAGTAATGGCGGCGATTTTTATTGTGACTGCGACATTATGGCGGACACATCGGACATTTTTGACACATTTTTGGGACCATTGTCATTTATACAGCAATCAATGCTATTTAAATGCATTGATTCCTGTATAAATGACACTGGCAGTGAAGGGGATAACCACAAGGGGGCAGTGTAGGGGTTAAGTATGCCTAGGGGTGTGTTTTCTTACTGTGGGGGGGGGGGCGTGGCTGTCAGCTAGTGAATGCTGATCTCTGCTCCAATCACAGGGAGCAGAGATCGGCGTCACTAGTTGCTAGGCAGAACGGGGAGATGCTGTCTATTTCCGCATCTCCCCGTTCTGCCTTCCCGTAAGACGATCGCGGGTGTCCCCGCGGCGATCGAGTCCACGGAACCCGTGACCGGCCTCACGGGGGTCCGACCGGCGCGGGAGCGCGCCACTCCCGGCGCGCTCCCGATGGCACGGACGGCATTAAGGGGGGACCTATATATATATGCCCTTCTGCCTGTCCGTGCCATTCTGCCGACGTATATCGTCGTGCGCCGGTCGGGAACCGGTTAAAGAGATTGTAAACGATCACCTTGAAAAAAACAACCCTTTCAGTTTAAAATAGAAACAGAAGGCAAAACATTTGTGTATAGATACAGCTGTGCTCATAAGTTTACATACCCTGGCAGAATTTATGATTTCTTGGCCTTTTTTTCATAGAATATGAATGATAACACAAAAACTTTTCTTTCACTCATGGTTAGCGTTTGGCTGAAGCCATTTATTATCAATCAACTGTGTTTACTCTTTCTAAATCATAATGACAACAGAAACTACCCAAATGACCCTGATCAAAAGTTAACATACCCCGGTGATTTTGGCCTGATAACATGCACACAAGCTGACACAAAAGGGGTTTGAATGGATATTAAAGGTAACCATCCTCACCTGTGATCTGTTTGTTTGTAATTAGTGTGTGTGTAAAAGGTCAATGAGTTTCTGGACTCCTGACAGACCCTTGCATCTTTCATCCAGTGCTGCACTGACGTTTCCGGATTCTGAGTCATGGGGAAAGCAAAAGAAATTGTCAAAGGATCTGCAGGAAAAGGTAGTTGAACTGTATAAACCAGGAAAGGGATATAAGAAGATATCCAAGGAATTGAGAATGCCAATCAAAAGTGTTCAAACTCTAATCAAGAAGTGGAAAACAGAGGAGTTCTGTTGAAAACAAACCACGGTCAGGTAGACCAACTAAGATTTCAGCCACAACTGCCAGGAAAATTGTTTGGGATGCAAAGAAAAAAACACAAATAACTTCAGGTGAAATACTGGACTCCCTGAAAACATGGGGTGCGGCTGTTTCAAGATGCGCAATAAGGAGGTACTTGAAGAAAGATGGACTGCATGGTCGAGTCACCAGAAGAAAGCCATTACCACGCAAATGCCACAAAGTATCCCACTTACAATACGCCAAACAGCCCAGAGACAAGCCTCAAACCTTCTGCCACAAAGTCATTTGGAGTGATGAGACCAAAATTTTGCTTTTTGGCCACAACCATAAACACTACATTTGGAGAGAAGTCAACAAGGCCTATGATGAAAGGGGTCCGGGTGGGTAACGTACATAGTGCAGGTGTCTTGATGGGTAGCTTGCATAGTTCAGGGGTCTGGGTGGGTAACATATAGTACAGGGGTCTGGGGTGGGTAACGTACATAGTACAGGGGTGGATAACTTATATAGTACAGGGGTCCAGAGTGGGTAACTTATATAGTACAGGGGTCCAGGGTGGGTAACTTATATAGTACAGGGGTCCGGGGTGGGTAACTTATATAGTACAGGGGTGGATAACTTATATAGTACAGGGGTTGGAGGGTGGGTATTTTATATAGTACAGGGGTCCAAGGTGGGTTACTTATATAGTACAGGGGTCCGGGGTGGGTAACTTATATAGTACAGGGGTCCAAGGTGGGTAACTTATATAGTACAGGGGTCTGGGGTGGGTAACTTATATAGTACAGGGATCCAGGGTGGGTAACTTATATAGTACAGGGGTCCGGGTGGGTAACTTATATAGTACAGGGGTCCAGGGTGGGTAACTTATATAGTACAGGGGTCCAGGGTGGGTAACTTATATAGTACAGGGGTCCGGGGTGTGTAACTTATATAGTACAGGGGTCTGGGGTGGGTAACTTATATAGCACAGGGGTCCGGGGTGGGTAACCTATATAGTACAGGGGTCCAGGGTGGGTAACTTATATAGTACAGGGGTCCGGGGTGGGTAACTTATATAGTACAGGGGTGGATAACTTATATAGTACAGGGGTTGGAGGGTGGGTATTTTATATAGTACAGGGGTCCAAGGTGGGTTACTTATATAGTACAGGGGTCCGGGGTGGGTAACTTATATAGTACAGGGGTCCAAGGTGGGTAACTTATATAGTACAGGGGTCCGGGGTGGGTAACTTATATAGTACAGGGATCCAGGGTGGGTAACTTATATAGTACAGGGGTCCGGGTGGGTAACTTATATAGTACAGGGGTCCAGGGTGGGTAACTTATATAGTACAGGGGTCCAGGGTGGGTAACTTATATAGTACAGGGGTCCGAGGTGTGTAACTTATATAGTACAGGGGTCTGGGGTGGGTAACTTATATAGCACAGGGGTCCGGGGTGGGTAACCTATATAGTACAGGGGTCCAGGGTGGGTAACTTATATAGTACAGGGGTCCGGGGTGGGTAACTTATATAGTACAGGGGTGGATAACTTATATAGTACAGGGGTTGGAGGGTGGGTATTTTATATAGTACAGGGGTCCAAGGTGGGTTACTTATATAGTACAGGGGTCCGGGGTGGGTAACTTATATAGTACAGGGGTCCAAGGTGGGTAACTTATATAGTACAGGGGTCCGGGGTGGGTAACTTATATAGTACAGGGATCCAGGGTGGGTAACTTATATAGTACAGGGGTCCGGGTGGGTAACTTATATAGTACAGGGGTCCAGGGTGGGTAACTTATATAGTACAGGGGTCCAGGGTGGGTAACTTATATAGTACAGGGGTCCGAGGTGTGTAACTTATATAGTACAGGGGTCTGGGGTGGGTAACTTATATAGCACAGGGGTCCGGGGTGGGTAACCTATATAGTACAGGGGTCCAGGGTGGGTAACTTATACAGTACAGGGGTCCAGGGTGGGTAACTTATATAGTACAGGGGTCCGGGGTGGGTAACTTATATAGTACAGGGGTCCGGGGTGGGTAACTTTAGCTCTCTGTCAGTATTGCTGGCATTTTTCGGTTCCCTGTGGCAGCAACAAATCGCACTTTAACAACAAAATGCCAGGAGCTCTCGGGATTAAAACACCAGCTACAAGATTGCTGTTAATTGCTCACATTAGCGAATTTGTAGCAGTGATTATTCGCCGCCACAATATCACCCATCTGACATGGCCCAAAGTGAGAACAGATCTCTCTTTAGATATATACCGTGTTAACAAAATTCAACAGTATTGACTAAAGTGTTGGGAGTGTTATTTTCTACACTTACACACCACACTTCCACTTCCCATAATGAAATACTGTTGTTGATTCACTTTGGCATTGACTGAATGTTGAAGCATTCAGACCAGAGGCGTAACTAGAACCTCCAGCATAGCTCCCAACTGTCCCTGATTTGGAGGGACTGTCCCTGATTTCGAGCAATGTCCCTCTGCCCCTCATTCCTCCCCATTTGTCCCTCATTTTGGTCTGATCTGTATAGATGTATATAAAATGCACTTTTTATCTATCGAAATATGTTTCCCAGTGCTAAACCTTTCATCTGAATTCTAAATTGCTGCATTTGTAAATTCCAAAAGACAATATAAAGGAATCGTAGATGCAAAAAAGCCCCTCTTGTTTTTTTTTTGTACAATTCTCCTTTAAGGGGGCGTGGCCAGGGGTGTGTCCTATGCCTGCATACTTTTGCAGATAGGTGTCCCTCATTCCCATCTCAAAAAGTTGGGAGGTATGCCTTCATAGCCCCAGGGTAGGAAACCATGAAGGGCCCCCCCGTCGATCCCGGGGCCCTTCCCACTGATCCCAGGACCCTTCACTCCATTTATAAGCCCCAGTTGCCCCAGTTGTGACACGGGGGGTGATTTACTAAAACCGATGCACACAGAATCTGGAGCAGCTCTGCAAAGAAACCAATCAGCTTCTAACTTCAACTTGTTCAATGAAGCTTTGACAATAAAACCTGGAAGCCGATTTGGTTTCTATGCACAGCTGCCAGCGATTCTGTGTGCAGCAGTTTTAGTAAATTCCCCCCATAAAGTTGCATAAATCAAAACACATTCATTTCAATGGGTGCTGTCTCCTACTTTTCTGCAACTTTGCCACACCTCCCAACTTTTTGAGATGGGAACGAGGGACACCTATTAGCAAATGTATGTAGGCATAGGACACACCCCCTACCACGCCCCCTTAAAGGGGAATTATACATTTTAAAAAAAGGTTAGTTAACCCTCAAGTGCTTTTTTTTTATTATTATTCCTTTATACTGGTTTTGAAGCTTACAAATGTAGCTATTAAGAAATTGGATGAAAGCTTTAGCATGGGGGAAACACTTTTTGAAAGATAAAAAGTGCATTTTATGTACAACTATATAGATCAGACCAAAATAAGGGACAAATGAGGGGGAAATGAGGGGGACTTTGTTGCAAATCAGGGACAGTCCCTCAAAATCAGGAACTGAGTGCCATAGACTGCAATGTTAGCTACTTACCGACCACCCTTTCGCAGTTTTAGTTGGTACAGGGCAGCAGCTGTGCGTTGGATCATGTATATATACGTGATCACGCACGTCCGGGTAGGGGGCACCTTTGCGCCGGGGGGGGGGGGCGGTCCGTTTCCATCTGACCACCCCATAGAGGAGAGCGGGCTCTGTCCTTGAGCGGACACGGACCTGTCATCCGTCTGATTAGTGGGGATCAGCAGAGAGATCCCACGCTGAGCAGGCAGATTCCGCTCCATGTGAAAGCGGCATTAAGGTATAGAAATATAAAACAGTTGAAGGGTGGGGTCAAATGAAACAGTCCTTCGTCCCCATTCACATTGGCATGATTTGACATGTCTATCGCCTGTCCCAATTGGTGCAATGCCGACTTTGCGTGCCGCACCGATTTCCAAAAGTAGTTCCTGCACTACTTTTGGCGACTTCGGGGGGGGGGGGGGCGGTCGATTTCAATAGACATCTGTGCATGAACCCGCGCAGATGTCTTTCATATCCCCCCCTGCCCCTTGCACTGAAATGCGTTTTTGAAATCGTGCGAGTTCAGGTGAACCGCGTTCCGCGTACCCTTCATGAAATGTGCTCCTTCTTCACCTGCATGACCCTGACGCTCCACAGCTCGTGTATCATTACACCAGGTATTGCTCACACAACAGATTTTTCACAATAAGGTTTTTGTCTTCTTGCGCTCATTTAGGCCTAACAAACACTATCTGCAGCCTCGGCCTTCCTTCCGGCCTACTTCCTTTTTAGTAGAAATAAAAGCCAGTTGCTTGAATATAGGATGAGCTACATTTCCCTAATTACAGACCATTATAGTGACAAAGCAGTCATGACAAAAAGTGATTGTGTACTTTGTTTGGAGCAATGGGCATATATATAACACAAAAAAATACTTTCCATTGTTTTGGTTTTTTTTCTGTATTGTTTTACTTTTTTTTTTCTTTCCTTTTTTTCAAGGCAAATATACCTCTGAATACATTTTTGACACAAGCAAATGTCTCCCATTTCTTTGCTTCCAAATGATCGTGGGGGGGGTTGGTATATTAAATGATGTGGCTTTTACCCCTGCAACCTTGAAACAGTCCCTTTAATTACCGGCATGGCTGTAGCGGCCTCTTCTCTTTTGTGTTCCATCTTTTCGACTCCCATTGTTCTCACTTGTGCCTATTATCTTACTCTGTAGGAGATGGCTCAGTAAAATGGGCAGACAACGTGAGAAAGGAGGGGGCTCCTCTACCTATTCATTCACCGGGAGCTAGTTTAGGGGGGGGGGGATGAGGAAGGAAGGAACGAGGTTCAATCTAGGAAGGAAGAAAAAAAAATAAAAAAAATTTCTGGAGGTGAAGTCCTGAGCACGGCCCTTAGTAAAGACACTTCTTAAAAAAATTGCATGCACGGGCATATCTCCACTTGTGTCTCACAGCGGTCCAGCGGCACATGCTCTGTCCCCTTTTCTTCTTATCTAACTCTTTCATTGTGTTAATTACCTATAGCTGAAAAACAGCCCACCAGGACCTCGGAGGACCCGGGGAGATCCAGTGTGCCGAGACAATACAGCAAAGTGTAGGAGTCCGCAAACGCAATCTCCGAAATAATACACATAGATGGATAGACAGAAAGCTGACCCGGAGAGAGATAATAGGGAAGGAGAGCACTGTGCTGAGCCTGACACAATTTAGGATTTAAAGCCCTCCATTAAAGCGAGCGAGGCCATTGTTAATTTGGAGCCACTGGTAGCTCCACATTAAATGTTCAGCTAATCGCAAAATTCAACAATGTGTGCAAAAAAAAAAAAAAAAAAGGTGCTGCATTGGGCATCTCCCCAGTGGGAAAACAATTTGAAATTAATGTTTTTCCTTTTAATAGTTAATGAGATGGTTAGACGCAGATAGCTCTTTAAATGAAAGACTGATTTATTTAGGAAAATTAATAGCAGTGCTCTGTGTTTTAGGGCAAAAAAAAAAAAAAATTAATCTATAGCCTTGAATAACTGACATAATTCCAGATAAATGGCATTTTCATGGTTACGCTGGAAATTAGTCTTAGAACAAAAAGCGCACATGTGCCTTGGGAAGGCTGCATTTGTGTACGAACATGAAACGATTTGTATTGTATGTCTTTTTTAAATTTTGGATTAGCATTTAGAGGTCATTATTCACCAAGGACCAGGATTTTTCCAAAAGATTAGAAATGTCTGCAAAAAAAAAATAATAAAGGAAGGAATAAGGAATAGCTACCCTGCATGGCCAAAATGTACACCTGACCATTAGACCCACCTATATAACCCAAATAATATGTTGACACCTTCACAAATGTTTTGAGTTTGCTTTTCCAGTGAAGGGTATTGGTAATGCATACAAAGACATTTTTAGACCAGGCTTTCTCATCCAGGATTCTTCCAGAGGTTGCTAGAACAGAAAAGGAGCCTTCTCCACACTGTTGAGTTTGGAAGCACACAATTGTCTAAGGCAGGGTTTCTCAACCAGGGTTCCTCCAGAGCTAGGGGTTTCCTTGAAAAAATTCTGCCTCTCAGATAAGTTCCCACTGACCACAATAATCTTTTTAGCTATCTTTAAAGATTCTTACAGACACCCTCCAAAATCTTGTGGAAAGTCTTCCCAGAAGAGTGGAGACTGTTACCGCCACCAAGGGGGAGGGTTCCATGTTAAGGGGGGGGTGGGTTCTTCACAATGACCGCAATTCTTACAGACACCCTCCAAAATCTTGTGGAAAGTCTTCCCAGAAGAGTGAAGACTGTTACTGCCACCAAGGGGGATGGCTCCATGTTAAAGGGGGGGGGGGGTTCTTCACAATGACCACAATTCTTATAGACACCCTCCAAAATCTTGTGGAAAGTTTTCCTAGAAGATTGAAGACTGTTAACGCCACCAAGGGGGAGGGTTCCATGTTAAAGGGGGGGGGGGGTTCTTCACAATGACCACAATTCTATAGACACCCTCCAAAATCTTGTGGAAAGTCTTCCCAGAAGAGTAAAGATTGTTACCGCCACCAAGGGGGAGGGTTCCATGTTAAAGGGGGGGGGGGGGGGTTCTTCCCAATGACCACAATTCTTACAGACACCCTCCAAAATATTGTGGAAAGTCTTCCCAGAAGAGTAAAGACTGTTACCGCCACCAAGGGGTAAGGTTCCATGTTAAGGGGGGGGGGGTCTTCACAATGACCACAATTCTTACAGACACCCTCCAAAATATTGTGGAAAGTTTTCCTAGAGAATTGAAGACTGTTACCGCCACCAAGGGGGAGGGTTCCATGTTAAGGGGGGGGGGGGTGGGTTCTTTACAATGACCGCAATTCTTACAGACACCCTCCAAAATATTGTGGAAAGTCTTCCCAGAAGATTGAAGACTGTTACCGCCACCAAGGGGGAGGGTTCCATGTTAAAGGGGGGGGGGGTTCTTCACAATGACCACAATTCTTACAGACACCCTCCAAAATATTGTGGAAAGTCTTCCCAGAAGATTTAAGACTGTTACCGCCACCAAGGGGTAAGGTTCCATGTTAAGGGGGGGGGGGGTGGGTTCTTCACAATGACCGCAATTCTTACAGACACCCTCCAAAATATTGTGGAAAGTCTTCCCAGAAGAGTAAAGACTGTTACCGCCACCAAGGTGTAAGGTTCCATGTTAAAGGGGGGGGGGGGTGGGTTCTTCACAATGACCACAATTCTTACAGACACCCTCCAAAATCTTGTGGAAAGTCTTCCCAGAAGATTGAAGACTGTTACCGCCACCAAGGGGGAGGGTTCCATGTTAAAGGGGGGGGGGGGGGGGGTTCTTCACAATGACCGCAATTCTTACAGACACCCTCCAAAATCTTGTGGAAAGTCTTCCCAGAAGAGTGAAGACTGTTACCGCCACCAAGGGGGAGGGTTCCATGTTAAAGGGGGGGGGGGGTTCTTAACAATGACCACAATTCTTACAGACACCCTCCAAGATCTTGTGGAAAGTCTTCCCAGAAGAGTAAAGACTGTTACCGCCACCAAGGGGGAGGGTTCCATGTTAAAGGGGGGGGGTGGTGGGTTCTTCACAATGACCGCAATTCTTACAGAAACCCTCCAAGATCTTGTGGAAAGTCTTCCCAGAAGAGTAAAGACTGTTACCGCCACCAAGGGGTAAGGTTCCATGTTAAGGGGGGGGGGGTCTTCACAATGACCACAATTCTTACAGACACCCTCCAAAATATTGTGGAAAGTTTTCCTAGAGAATTGAAGACTGTTACCGCCACCAAGGGGGAGGGTTCCATGTTAAGGGGGGGGGGTGGGTTCTTTACAATGACCGCAATTCTTACAGACACCCTCCAAAATATTGTGGAAAGTCTTCCCAGAAGATTGAAGACTGTTACCGCCACCAAGGGGGAGGGTTCCATGTTAAAGGGGGGGGGGGTTCTTCACAATGACCACAATTCTTACAGACACCCTCCAAAATATTGTGGAAAGTCTTCCCAGAAGATTTAAGACTGTTACCGCCACCAAGGGGTAAGGTTCCATGTTAAGGGGGGGGGGGGTGGGTTCTTCACAATGACCGCAATTCTTACAGACACCCTCCAAAATATTGTGGAAAGTCTTCCCAGAAGAGTAAAGACTGTTACCGCCACCAAGGTGTAAGGTTCCATGTTAAAGGGGGGGGGGGGGGGGGTGGGTTCTTCACAATGACCACAATTCTTACAGACACCCTCCAAAATCTTGTAGAAAGTCTTCCCAGAAGGTGGAAGACTGTTACCGCCACCAAGGGGGAGGGTTACATGTTAAAGGGGGGGGGGTTCTTCACAATGACCACAATTCTTACAGACACCCTCCAAAATCTTGTGGAAAGTCTTCCCAGAAGATTGAAGACTGTTACCGCCACCAAGGGGGAGGGTTCCATGTTAAAGGGGGGGGGGGGTTCTTCACAATGACCGCAATTATTACAGACACCCTCCAAAATCTTGTGGAAAGTCTTCCCAGAAGAGTGAAGACTGTTACCGCCACCAAGGGGGAGGGTTCCATGTTAAAGGGGGGGGGGGGGGGGGTTGGGGGGGGGGGGGGGGTTCTTCACAATGACCACAATTCTTACAGACACCCTCCAAGATCTTGTGGAAAGTCTTCCCAGAAGAGTAAAGACTGTTACCGCCACCAAGGGGGAGGGTTCCATGTTAAAGGGGGGGGGGGGGGTGGTGGGTTCTTCACAATGACCGCAATTCTTACAGAAACCCTCCAAGATCTTGTGGAAAGTCTTCCCAGAAGAGTAAAGACTGGTACCGCCACCAAGGGGGAGGGTTCCATGTTAAAGGGGGGGTTCTGCACAATAACCCACAATTCTTACAGACACTCTCCTGGTTGTTAGGATGCCGGTGGCTGGAAGGTTGAAATGGTGCACAATAAAAACCTGTGGCTTTGTGTAACTAAAAGGCAGGTTTCAGCCACCTACTGGCTTGTATACATTTTTGGGCAATTTTTTGGACATTTTGCCAAGGCACCCCTGAAGAAACCTCAAGGCACCCTAGGGTGTCTGGGCACCCTGGTTTAAAAAAAAGGGGCTGATTTAGACACAAGCTATCTATTGAGTACACACAACAGTCAAGACAACATAAACGAGTTTTGGGAAAAAAAGCTATTGGGTAGAATGGAGTTAGGTGGGATGGAGTGTAAACAAAAGAAACATAAAACATACTTTGATTCTATCTTGAAACATTTAATGAAAATACCAACATTTGTCTATGTCCTTTATCAGGGTCAAACACACATGAGCATGCCTAAGCTTGTTAAAGAGAACCTGGACTGTTAAAGCTGAGCCCAAAAAAGGCAAGCAGAAGACAAAGGAATAGTCACCAGTATTGCTTGTAGACTCCCTGCAGCTGATCTTTTCTCTATTACTGACTTACCATGCATTGTTCTCTACTGTGTATCTGTATGGAGCCCAGCAGTCATCAGAGGGCAGGCAAGGCTTAGCGTCTTGCTGTCCCCAGCTGACTGGTGGGGTAATATTTTAGAAGCAGCAAAAGAGACGACTCAGATCCACGGAATCAATAATGCTAAAGCAGGTAGATCCTTCCACTGCAGATCCTCATGTACGACTTTCTCTCCAGCAAGAACAGTAAGCAGATACGTGGTTATATCATTACATCTGGTGAGACTCAGGCCTCATGTGCACTGCAGCTGGTAAACGGATGTTTAGGAGCAGTTGGGTGTTTTTTTTTAGCAGCCCTCCTCAATTTTATCCTATGTGTACACGTACACTCAGTTGTTTATAGTAGTTTAGAAGCAGTTGAGGTTAGAAGCATTTTTTTTGAAAGCAGAGAAAAGATTCTTGTTTTTCCTGCATTGTGGGCATTTGGGAGGGTCTACTGAGGTTATCTGTAAAAAAAAAAAAAAAAAAAAAAAACGCAGCTAAATGCACATAAACGCGGCATGCAAAAGTAGCAAAACTGGCGTTTTTTAACCTTTGGTTACTAGCTGTCAAGTTAGGGATGCATTTTTCTTGCGCTAAAGGTGCAATAATAATAATAATGGCCTGACAAATTCATATTCATTTAAATTCATGATATTAATTAAAAAGTTGAATATACCGTATATACTCGAGTATAAGCCAACCCGAATATAAGCCGAGGGCACCTAATTTTACCACAAAAAAATTAGAAAACTTATTGACTCGAGTATAAGCCTAGGGTGAGAAATGCGCCGCTACTGTAAGTGGAAAAGAGGGTCAACAATGCCCATTTGCAGCCATGGGTCCCCCGAACTTCAAACTTGGTAGTTAAGGGTTCCTAAATGCCCCCCTATCTGCAGCCAAAGAGTACCGAAATGACATTGCTGCAGGTGACCGACTTTGGGACCCCGTATCTCGGGGTCACTTGGAGCTAGGAACCCCAAATTTGGTGTGCAAACCCAGTGAAACTAGCAATACAACATATCCAAGTGGCTCCGAGATACGGGGCCCCAAAGGTCGGTTCGGAAAATGTCAAGCACTTTTCTGAAGCAGAGAATGACATTTTCTGAACCGACTTTGGGGCCCCCGCATCTCGGGGCCACTTGGTGCTAGGAACGTCATCTTGGATATGTTGTGGTGCTAGTTCCACTGGGTTTGCACACCACATTTGGGGTTGCTAGCACCAAGTGGCCTGAGATACGGGGCCCCAAAGTCGGGTCGGAAAATGTCATTCTCTGCTGCAGAAAAGTGCTTGACTCGAGTATAAGCCGAGGGGGGCATTTTCAGCACAGTATAACACGCACCCCAAGTTTAGGAGGGCATTTTAAGGAAAAAAAGTTTTAGGAGGGAAGTTTAGGGAAAAAAAAAACTTACGTTTAAGCGTCATTTGCAGCTTGCCCAGCGTCATTTGCAGCCTTGCCCAGTGTCATTGCAGCTTGCCCAGTGTCATTGTAGCTTGCCCAGTGTCATTGTAGCCTTGCCCAGTGTCATTGCAGCCTTGCCCAGTGTCATTGCAGCCTTGCCCAGTGTCATTGCAGCCTTGCCCAGTGTCATTGCAGCCTTGCCCAGTGTCATTGTAGCTTGCCTAGTGTCATTGTAGCTTTCCAGCGTCATTTGCAGTCTTGTCCGGGTTTAAATTTCCCGCCTCTGTCGCGTGCGCCGCCGAAAAAGGCCGAAGCGCCCCCGAAAAAGACCGAAGCGCCCCTGGAAAAGACCGAGCCGACTGTTCGGCTCCGCTCGCGGTCCCGCCTCCCTGCTGTTTCCGGAGCGAGTGCAGGGAGGCGGGATTACGAGCGGAGCCGAACAGTCGGCTCGGTCTTTTCCGGCGCCGCTTCGGTTTTTTCAGGCCGCAATTCGGTCCTTTTCGGCAGCGCTCGCTATTTTTCAGCGGGGGGGGGGGGGTATCGGCGTATAACACGCACCCACGAAAAAGTGCGCGTTATACGCCGATTAATACGGTATATACGGTAATACAATTATATATAAAAATATTAATATTTTCGATTTTCGCGCAAGTGCATCCTACATCTTTAGTTTCGGCAAGAAAATTTCCATTCGGTGCACCTCTACTTTTGGCCATATAGCATATCTAGGTAAAAGGATAGATAGATAGATAGAGATAGATAGATAGATAGATAGATAGATAGATAGATAGATAGATAGATAGATAGATAGATAGCTATATATAGATATGTATGGAAGGATAGATAGATAGATAGCTATGGATAGATATGAATAGATAGATAGATAGATAGATAGATAGATAGATAGATAGATAGATAGATATAGATAGCTATATATAGATATGTATGGAAGGATAGATAGATAGATAGATAGATAGATAGATAGATAGATAGATAGATAGATAGATAGATAGATAGATAGATAGATAGATCACTTTCTGCAACTGACCAGACCATGATCTCTAATATCAAGGGAAAGAAAGAAGAAAATGCTAGAGAAGCCTGGATATTTATCACCGGAGAGTAGACACCGGGGAGAGATTTGTGCAATACTAGGAAACATAAAAGAATGTGCTGGGAGAAGATGGCATGAATCAAGAGCCTCGAGCTTCGGATACACAGCTGGCCGCGTATTCCCTGAGAGCTCTTTTCCTTCGCACGTGTTTTTTTTTGGGGTCAAATGCTGTGAAAGTTTTCTTTATTTAGTCAATTTTGTGACTTCCAAGATAAACGCACACCTGGAGTCAGTTCATGTGGCTGCAATGTATGACGTGCGCCATGGCGACGTACAGACCGCATGCAGATATAGGCACGAGAGAACCTTCTTTCCCTCTGAAGGCGCCACTAAGGGGCGTTTTTCGGGGCTCGCTGTATGAAATTAGCCGGAATGTTGATTTTCAGCTACTGCAAACTGCTGCGGCTGTTTTGGGAGCAGCACTTGAATTTTTTGGCTCATGAAGTTTTGCTACCGTTAAACTGGAGAGGAGTACATTTTCATTGCCAGTATGCGGTGCTGGTGTTTATAGCGAATGTCATATTTTGGCATTGCAAGTGTAAGTAGTTAACCACTTAAGGACCGGAAAGGTTTTACCCCCCTTAAAAACCAGGCCTTCTTTTGGGATACGGCACTGCGTCGCTTTAACTGACAAATGCGCGGTCGTGCAACGCTGTACCCAAATAAAATTTATGTCCTTTTTTCCCACAAATAGAGCTTTCTTTTGGTGGTATTTGATCACCTCTGCGGGTTTAATTTGTTGCGCTATAAACAAAAGAAGAGCGACAATTTTGAAAAAAAAATGCAATATTTTTTACTTTTTGCTATAATAAATATCGTAGTAGATATAGGAAAAAAATCTGCGCTAAACCCCAACAATATATATATATATATATATATATATATATATATATATATATATATATATATATATATATAAATGATACATATATAAAAAACGAATATTAAACAAAATGGTGCAGCATCTAAAAAAACTGAATATCCAGCTCGTGAAAATGTACAAAAGAAAAAATGTGCAACCAAAAATAATGAAAAAGAAAAAAAAATATTTTGTGATATATGTGAAAAAATGCAAAAAAGACATGCAAACAACTACTGCGATGAATGTAGAATGCTGTGATTAAATAAAGGCAAAAGCCAAAAAACTAAAAATAACCATATAATAGTATAGTTAATAAAAATCCCCCCAAAAAAATATATAAAAAAAACACATTCTTCATACTTCCTCAGTTTAGGCCGATACGTATTCTTCTACATATTCTTGGTAAAAAAAAATCGCAATAAGCGTATATTGATTGGTTTGTGAAAAAGCTATATCGTCTACAAAATAGGGAATAGTTTTATGGTATTTTTATTATTATAATTTTTTTTACCAGTAATGGCAGTCAGGCTGCAGCATGTAACTAACTCAGTCCGACCAGTAGTGTAATTAGAGGTGCAGCGCAGCACTGGAGCCAGCGCTAGAGGAAGCAGAGACGATGCTTCCTGTATAGCGGCGCCATCCTGTCCCATGGGCAGGGCAAAGGGGGTGGAGTCAGGGGTGGAGTCAATGGGGGCAGCAAAATTAGATTTCGCCTAGCGCAGTGATGGCGAACCTTGGCACCCCAGATGTTTTGAAACTACATTTCCCATGATGCTCGTGCACTCTGAGCTGAGTTGAGCATCATGGGAAATGTAGTTCCAAACATCTGGGGTGCCAAGGTTCGCCATCACTGGCCTAGGGTGTCCAAAATCCTTGCACAAGCTCTGTGTGCATGGTAGCCAATCAGGAAAGACAGATATGTAAGAAATAGCTCCCCCGCTCCTAATCCTAATTTTGCCCTTTTGGTCAGAATCCAGAGGTCTTGGGCTTGCTGAACATTTTGGTATCATTACCATTAATTCACAATAATTCCGAAAAAAATAATGAATATTATGGGTAATGTATGCACTAATTCAGGGGTTCTCACCCTTTTTATAATTAGAGACCCCCAAATGATTAGGCTATATGTCCTCAAACACTCTTTGCCGGACTGACAAATGCATCAATATCACAAGTCCTACTAGCCCCCTTGTACACACGGTCGGAAATTCCAACCACAAAATCTGTCGGATTTTTTCCGACGGATTTTGTCCGAAACTGGTGTTGCATACACGCGGTCGGACAAAGTTGTTGGAAAATCCGATCATTCCGAACGTGGTGACGTTCGTTGCGTACGACGGGACTAC
The DNA here is from genome assembly GCA_028564925.1 of Lithobates sylvaticus. Taxonomy (NCBI): domain Eukaryota; kingdom Metazoa; phylum Chordata; class Amphibia; order Anura; family Ranidae; genus Lithobates; species Lithobates sylvaticus. Next base: position 8,236,281 of record CM053034.1, on the reverse strand, counting down.
GTGGAGGCTAGTAGCCAATAGCTGTGGTCTCGTAATTTGATCTGAGCATGCGTGGCACTTTGTCCGTCGGAAATTCTCGACACACGAACGGAAAAAGTCCGATTGGATTTTATTGTCGGAAAATTTGAGATCCTGCTGAATTCCGACGGAAAAAGCCCGCACGCGGTCGGATTTTCCGACAACATAATCCGATCAGACTTTTTCCATCGGAAAATCCGACCGTGTGTACGGGGAGTTAGATATCAGTATGACTTCAAAGGATGTCAGTATCTTGGTTGTATACATATGGATAGTTAAAGCAGAGCTCCAACCAAAAGGGGAAGCTCTGCACCCCCCCCTCACACTTTTAGGCGGGGGGGGCGGATACCTGGTTTTGACAGGTACCCATTCCTACTTCCAGTTCAAAAAAACTGAGCCGGAAGTTCGGCCCCCCCTCCTCCTTCCTCTGCAGTCTTCTGGGGCACATCACAGGTCCCAGAAGACAGCAGGACCATTCACAAGGCGCAGCGCAGCTCGCACGTGTGCAGTAGAAAACTGGCTGTTTAGCCGCACGGCTTCACTTCCTGTTTCCCTTACTTCAGATGCTGGCGCCAGCTACCTGAACCTGATTGAAGAATCGGCTCGGGTGAGGAAATCGCCGGATCCAGGGGCAGGTAAGTGTCCTTATATTACGTTTTTGTAGCTGTTGGCTGCTGAAGAAAAGAAGGTTTTGATCATGTTTAGTTATGTAAAAATAAAAGGTGCTCCAGAAATATACAAACTAGCTCCAACTAATACGATTTTTGCTGCTGTTTTTGTGCATTAAAACATGGAATGGCAGTACATTTCCTGGCATTGTTATATGCATATCATCTTATACATCAAATACGTTTATCCACTTTTATTTCTGGTTCCATAATGCAGAGCCCCCTGTTTTTTGTTTTTTTTGTTTGTTTTTTAGTATTTTACATGGTGGAGACATCCAGCCCCATACCCCAAAAATTGTTCCCCATATTCTGGGTTAAGAACCCCAGCAGGATTTTTCTTTCTGAGCTTTTAAAGCATATGACCTGGAACTAAGCTTAGCTTAGAGGAGGGCCAGCATGACTGGGGCATGTAGAAGAGGCGGAGTAGTACAGTAGAGATTGAGGAATTTTACTTACCTGTCAGGGCTGGGCTCAGCCCTTCTTTCTCAGAGCTGTCGGCTAATTACCAGCTCTTATCTATCCACAGTTACTCAGCTGTTGATGATATCCTGCTCGTCAGTCCTGCCTACTTAAGCCGTTCAGCCCAGTGGATCTCTACCTTCGCCTTGGTCAACATCACAAGAAACCATCTCCTGCGTTCCTGTTTAAAGACTTGCTTTGCTGACATCCCTTCTGGCTCCAGATCCTGCTTGCTGTTCCACTACATTGATCTCTGACTTCTGGCTTGGCTGACTATCCGTTCCGGTTACTGAAATTTGGCTATGTTTTGACTACATTTGTTCTTTTTACTTTTATTATTAAACAAGTGATATTTAACTGTACTTCTGTCTCGGTCTGATTTCATGGTTTCTGACATTACCTGACTGGAAGTTTGAGGAATTAGGGGGTGGTCCCCAGTATAAGGAGAGGCGGCTGAATCTTGTCGGGCTTCAGTCGGAACTTTGCCAGCACTGTAGAGGTTTCTCCCGCCTTCCCTGCCCAGACTTATTTTTTTGGTCATTAGTTGGTTTCTTATGCTTTCTTTTGTTTGTGTATTTTCTTGCATTTTTGTGTTTTACTTTTGTTTTATTTCTAACTCCCGCTTCATTGTTTTGTTCTTTGTGTTCCCATGTCATGGCAGTGGGTAGGGGTCTCTGGGTCTTTGAAGGACGGTGTTGTATTAACATTTTGGAGGATTATGGGTTGGGCCCATCTTAGGTATGGATGTCCCTTCCCAACAGTAGAGTTACGTTGGTAATGTTGTCTTTATTGGGTTGTATCTGGGAGTACGTAGGTGGAACTTTGTCCCTGAGGCAGTGTAGTTCTGGCACGGGGGCCTTCTGACTGGGTGGCAGATGCAACCAGGTTTTGTTGGGGTTATCAATGCCCTCAAAGACACTGGGCCTGGTAAGGATCATTACTGTTACTATTAATACATTGGATGTGTTTTATGCATTGCTTCTCTAATATTACATGTCATTTTGTTTGTTATGGTAAAATAAAGGGCTGCTATGTCCATTTGACTCCAAAATGGAGAATTGTCATCTGGTTATTTTAGGATTGGGGGGGGGGGGGCAGGTTTTTTTAGTTAGGTTGCTAGGTCAGGGTTTTTTTTTTCATTATTATTTTTATTGCAGTATTTATACAGAATAGAGCCTATTGGGCATACCCAGTCTTGAACGTACAAACAGCAGACGTAACTAAAATTAAAAAAAAAACAAAAAAATTAAAAAATAAAACACAACCAATAAAAACTTGGTACGCTCGGACCACCTATGCAGTTTGAAACACACATGTTTTTCCAGTTGAACTTCAGAGCCTAGCTCACTATGAAGATAGCTAGGTCAGGGTTTATTGAGCCCCGGCATTCTGCAAGTCCCTCAGTCCATCAAATTCTAGTTAGAACTTAGTTCATTATTATTGGGTGGAGTGCATAGATACATCTTCGGCTTATGGCTTTGCACTAGTGACATAACGGCAGGCCCTGAGTCATTTACACATAAACATGTCAGACTTATCATTTTATTGTTCTACAAGTTAAAGTGCACCTGTCATGAGAGATTTTCCAATAGTTTTTATTGAAAGATTTCAGGTATTGCATATCAAACAGGTACAACTGGTTATCCACTTGACCTCTGGAAGATTTACCCTCCTTCATGACCAGGCCGTTTTTTGCGATACAGCCACTGGAATACTTTAACATTTGACAACTGCGCGGTCGTGCGACACTGTACTCAAATAAAATTGATGTCCTTTTGTTCCCCACAAATAGAGCTTTTTTTTGGTGGTATTTGATCACCTTTGCGGTTTAAATTTTTTCTGATATAAACAAAAAAAGGTTGACCATTAAAAAAAAAAAAAACAATATTATTTTACTTTCTGCTATAAAACATATTTAATAATTTTTTTAAAAAAAAAAAAAAAAAAAACAAATCGAATTTTTTCATCAGTTTAAGCCAATATGTATTCTGCTACATATTTTTTGGTAAAAAAAAAAATTCCAATAAGCGTATATTGATTGGTTTGCACAAAAGTTACAGCATCTACAATTTATGGGATATTTGTATGTTTTTTTTTTTTTTTACTAGTAATGGCGGCGATCAGGGACTTAAAGTACGACTGTAATATTTACACTAATTGACACTTTTTGGGGACCAGTGACACCAATGCAGTGATCAGTGCTAAAAATATGCACTGTTACCGTACTAATGACACTGGCTGGGAAGGGGTTAACATCAGGGGCGATCAAAGGGTTAAATGTGTCCCTGACCAGTGTTTTACTATACTGTGTGTATACTGTGTGTGGTGCTTGTACAAAATTCCGACGCACAAAGTGCCACACCTGCTCGGAATCAAGCAGAAGAGCAGCGCTGGCTATTGAACTTAATTTTTCTCGGCTCGTCGTACGTCACCGCGTTCTTGACGTTCGAAATTTCCGACCAACTTTATGTGACCGTGTGTATGCAAGACAAGTTTGAGCCAACATCCGTCAGGAAAAAATCCCATGGATTTTGTTGTCGGGGCATTAGAGGCGCCTCTCTTCTCTTTTATACTCTGGAGCTCCTGCTGGATTTTGCTTCTAATCCCCTTGTGGATGGACATTTTATGGTTACACAACCTGGTCACATTGCTAGAATCTTTTTATATGGACTATAAACTGAAATGCCGCGTACACACGATCGGAATTCTCGTCGGAAAAAGCTCTGACGGTTTTCCCAACGGAATTCTGACGGAATTCCGCTCAAACTGTCTTGCCTACACACGGTCACACCAAATTCCGACCGCCAAGAACGCGGTGACGTACAACACTACAACGAGCCGAGTTCAATGCTTCCAAGCATGCATCGAATTGTTTCCAAGCATGCGTAGTGAATTTTGCGCGTCAGAATTGCTACAGACGATTGGAATTTCCGATAGAAACCTTTTCCGTCGGAAAAATTGAGAACATGCTCTCAATTCTTTGCTGTCAGAAATTCGGCCAGCAAAATTCCGATGGAGCCTACACACGGTCGCATTTTCCGATGAAAAGCTCTCATCTGTCTTTTTCTGGCCTGAATTCCGATCGCGTGTACGCGGCAAAAGAACCTATGAATAAATGGTTGTGGAACAAATCATTTTGAGTTTCCATTATTTCTTATGGGGAAATTCACTTTGATATACAAGTGCTTTGGATTACAAGCGTGTTTCTGGAACGAATAATGCTGGCCATACACGGGTCGAATTTCGAAAGAACTTTCTTATGAAAATCAGAAAATTTGTGCGTTTTGTGATTCGATGATGCCACCATTGATTTCAAAATTCTACCAACCAAACCTTCAATTTAACCTCATGTTCCTACAGAAAATAATTTTCGTGTCTGGGAATCTTCTTTTCTTTCAGGGAATCTTCATTTCTTTCTGGGAATCTTCTTTTCTTTCCGGGAATCTTCATTTCTTTCTGGGAATCTTCTTTTCTTTCCAGGAATCTTCATTTCTTTCCGGGAATCTTCATTTCTTTCTGGGAATCTTCTTTTCTTTCCGGGAATCTTCATTTCTTTCTGGGAATCTTCTTTTCTTTCTGGAAATCTTTTCTTTCCGGGAATCTTCTTTTCTTGCACATGCGCATTTCTTTTTAGATTACATTTCTCGCACGATTCTCCCATCATTGGTTCGAAAATTGTTCGTTTTTTAAAAAAATTTCCAACATGTCGGATTTTTTAAATTCGATGGCCGCACGAAAATCGGCCGTTGCTGCAGCCCACTAATGGTGCGAAATTCGTACGAAAATTCTTAGATAAGATTTTCGAAAGAAAGTTCTTTCGAAATTCGACCCGTGTATGGCCAGCTTAATGCTGGCCATACACGGGTCGAATTTCGAAAGATCTTTCTTTTGAAAATCAGAAAATTCGTGCATTTTGTGATTCGATGGTGCCACCATTGATTTCGAAATTCGACCAACCAAACCTTCAATTTCACCTCATGTTCCTACAGAAAAGAATTTTCTTGTCTGAGAATCTTCTTTTCTTTCCGGGGATATCTTCTTTTCTTTCCGGGAATCTTCTTTTCTTCCGGGAATCTTCTTTTCTTTCCGGGAATCTTCTTTTCTTTCCAGGAATCTTCTTTTCTTGCACATGCGCATTTCTTTTTCAATTACATTTCTCGCACGATTCTCCCATCATTGGTTCGAAAATCGTTCGTTTTTTAAAAAAATTTCCAACATGACGGATTTTTTAAATTCGATGGCCGCACGAAAATCGGCCGTTGCTGCAGCCCACTAATGGTGCGAAAATTCATACGAAAATTCTTAGATAAGATTTTCGAAAGAAAGATCTTTCGAAATTCGACCCGTGTATGGCCAGCTTTAGGCTCGCAATCCAAGGTGCTGGCCATACACGGGTCGAATTTCGAAAGATCTTTCTTTTGAAAATCAGAAAATTTGTGCATTTTGTGACACCATTGATTTAGAAATTCGACCAACCAAACCTTCAATTTCACCTCATGTTCCTACATAAAAGAATTTTCTTGTCTGGGAAATCTTCTTTTCTTTCCGGGAATCTTCTTTTCTTGCACATGCGCATGTCTTTTTCGATTACATTTCTCGCTCGATTCTCCCATCATTGGTTCGAAAATCGTTCGTTTTTTTTTTTAAATTTCCAACATGTCGGATTTTTAAAATTCCATGGCCGCAGGAAAATTGTCCGTTGATGCAGCCCACTAATGGTGCGAAATTCGTACGAAAATTCTTAGATAAGATTTTCGAAAGAAAGTTCTTTCGGAATTCGACCCGTGTATGGCCAGCTTTACTGTACTGTCGTTTTCTAGGTCTTCTAAGGTTTCTTTACTGAAATATGTCCACCTACAAAATGGTTAACTTTTTTAGCTCTTTTTTTTTTTTTTTTAGCATAATGATCAAATTTAAATTGATTGTTGAGTTACCATAAAAATATAGTTTGGCCTTTCTCCGAATTTGTCTTCTGATTTCATTTTAATTTTCTAGAGTCCTACAACCGCGCTGCCCAAACCAAAAAACGTCATGTGGAACCTGCAATTTCCGATGCCTTCCTGCATATTTTATTAATCAGAAACTTGCACTTGAAGCCTGCTCTATAGGTTTTTTTTTTTTTTGCAAGCCTCACTTTTCCCAACCTCTCTCTAATTAAAAGAAGGACGCTCGTGCACACGGGGTCTCATTGGGTCTGTCACTCGTTAATCATGTGACCTTCCCAGCCTTTGGGTAATGACCTTGAAAAAAACATATCAGCCATGATGGTGGCGTGTTGGAAATTCAATTGTTTCTCTGAGTGCTTTTGGTCACTGCCTGCAATTTCTATGGCACAGCTGGCCCCAGCCGGCCAAGACCCGGGTCTGTTAATGACTTCTCTATCCAGAAATGATGGTAGTAAGTCTGGAGGCGGGAGGAGGGTAAGGGTGGTGGGGGGGGGGGGTGGGGGAGGGAAACTGAGAATATATGAAGATATTGCAAAAGAGATGAACTTGAGTTATTAAAAATCATACTTGCCATCACGTATCCGGCTGTCAAAAGGGAAATTTATGGATCCAATAGAGTTCAGTTGATCTCATTCTTCCCATTTAAGTCATGGGATCATTTTTTTTTTTTTTTTTTTTAAACCCTGTTCAATGTATCTTTTCTGGCAAACGTACTTCTTGTAAAAAATGTAGCTGGATTTATACCTCCAGGCAATACGAAGCACAAGCCCTTTTTATTTTATTTTTTTGTCTTGGAAACTTATTTTAAATAATATTATCATTAACTTGAAGTATTGTTATAGAAGGACTCCAGCGTGCCTTGTTGTAAACTAACTGTACACATTCCTGAAACTAGGCAGACAAATCTTTACTTGTTTTATATTTCTGCCAAGAGAATAGGTGAGAATAAGCCCGTGCTTTTGCTCCGACGCCGCTTCCACTTCTAGTCTTCTTTGTCTTTTAGCCGAATTCTCAATTGTCCTTTACCACTTGTATTTGATATACCGGCACCCCAGGATACGGACTTGCATGGAGAAGACTTTTATCATTTGAGACCTGTTCCTGAAATTCATTTAAAACGGGCTTCCACTTCCTTTTTTTGGGGGATAATGAAGAACATTAAGTATTTAAGGCCTCTTTCACACTGGGGCGTTTTTCAAAATAGCGCCTGTTCACCGCCTGAAAAAATCCGGCCCTTTTAACTCCAGTGTGAAAGCCGGCGGGCTTTCACACTGGAGCGGTGCGCTAGCAGGACGGCAAAAAAAGGCCTGCTAGCAGCATCTTTGGAGCGGTATAGGAGCGGTGTGTTTACCGCTCCTATACCGCTCCTTCCCATTGATTTGAATGGGAAACCGCAGTAAAACCGCGGTAATACCGCCGCAAAGCGCCGCTGCGGGGGTGTTTAACCCTTTTTCTTCCGTTCGCGAGGGGTAAAACCGCACCGCGAGCGGCCGAATACCGCGGTTAAAACGACGGTAAAGCAGCGCTAAATATAGCGCTGCTTTACCGTCACCGCGGCTCCCGCCCCAGTGTGAAAGGGGCCTAAATGTTAGCACTCACTTGCTGCATTTTTTAAGTCATTCCGATGTGACTTTTCTAAGGAAAAAAAACAAATTAGATTGTGTCTTCTCGGCGGGTGCCATCTTGCCTGTGGGCATGTGAAGCCCACAGGCATCCTCTTCCTGGATACAGTGTCGTAGATGGACCAGGATGCGCGGCGCGTTGTATCCCCGATCTCACGCATTGCGCAGTACATCGAATTGGAAGCGCCGCCAACAGCTCAGGTTGCCATCGCAACAGGAGGCGGCGTCGTCGGAAGTCCCGCCCCGTTGAGATGGCAACCTAGCTCTCGAGATTCTAAATCTTGAGATAACTCTCGCCAGGCCGCCGCACTGACTCCCGGGAACTATGGCACAAGCTCCAAGAAGACAGTGCGGATAGGGGATATTGCGAAATAGCCGCAATATCCCCGCCCATATCCGCAATCACATACACAGGAAGTACCGCAGGTCACCTGTGTATGTGATCGCGGATATGGGCGGGGATATCCCCATGCGCGGCGACTTACGAACAATTGCGACATAAGAACAGGCGGGCAGTCCCTAACGAGTGTAACTCGGGGACCCCCTGTATATATATATATATATATATATATATATATATATATATATATATATATATTATTGAAGTGTTGATCACGATGAATAAATATCAACCTCCATAAGTAAGCATAATAGTGGGTGAAAAATGATGAGAGAAACCACCACCGATACAACAGGCTTACCGGAACATATGGACTCAATAAGGCATATGCCAAATGAGTCTTCAGAGCTTTGTGGTGACAATGCACCAATAATTGGAAACGTCAGCGTTTAATGAGGCTTAGACACCGGAACGCTGCGTACACATGGTCCGAAAATGCGACCGTGTGTACGCTCCATCGGACTGGATCGGCGGAATTCCAGCCAGCAAAAGATTGAGAGCAGGTTCTCAATTTTTCGGTCGGAAAAAGTTCTGATCGGAAATTCCGATCGTCTGTACCAATTCTGACGCGCAAAATTCCTACGCATTCTTGGAAACAATAAGACGCACGCTCCGAAGCATTGAACTTATTTTTCTCGGCTTGTCGTAGTTTTGTACTTCACCACGTTCTTGACGGTCGAAAGTTCAGCGAACTATTGTGTGTATGCAAGCCAAGCTTGAGCGGAATTCCTGTCGGAAGAACCATCCAAGATTTTTCCGACGTATTGTGTAGGCAGCAGAAGTCAGTGATCCCACTTTCCTCCAGGGGACAAAAATCCCACATAGTGTGAATCCCTTTAATGGGAAATTTATTAAAATAGTAATTAGAAACACTCACATTTGAGTAGAACAACAAGCGCTTGTATATCAGGATTCGTAACGCAATAGAAACAGTAGTCTCGACCCGGCGCGTTTCATCTGAGAAGACATCATCTGGGGTGTCGCCCTACTGAAACCATTGCATTTATATATACAAAAGACCCCCAATAATTAGGAAACAAACCTGATGGAAATTAGCCGAAATAATGGTGTAATAAGTTCCCAAAACATGGCGGCGTTGCGTGCCCTTCAAGCCTCGTTATGAATAGCGAAAGGCCCGACAAAGTAAAAAGGTACTTCCTGAAGAGGCGGAAAATGACGAGCTCCAAATCAAGCCTTTGCTATGAATAGCGAAAGGCCCGACACGAAGAGAAACACTTGCTGAAGAGTCGGAAGTGACGCACGTCAATTCAAGCCTCACTCTGAGTAACGAAGCGGCGTTACCTAGAAGCGCCAAGCCTCGTTATCAAGAGCACCGAGGAGTGGCCCAAGAAAATAATAACATCCGGGTTCAACCTCTGAATTCCACAGTGGTAAACAAAAGTGAAATATAGATTTCAAGCCCCGCTAAAAATAACGATCGGCTTAGGTTAAAAAAACATGAAAAATAGATGATATGTCAATTAAGCTTTATAACATCACTTTGGATCTCAACCAATGTTATAATAATAAGGCCCGTAAAATGGCATATTATTGACGAAAAGAAGGGCACCATAGTAAATTACAAATATTAAAAATGTTATTAAAAAAGGGGGAAAAAATATAAAAACTATATCAATTAAAATATAAAAAAATATACATATTAAACCCCTAATTTGGTAGAAAAATCTTCAAAGAGGAGGACTACAAATACTCCAATATACTGTGTAGAGGGCAGACATCCTACAGGGTTGAATCCTAACGGGGTCACTAATTTAAATCCACAAATATTGAGAAAAGGAAAAAAAAAAATTGGGAAATAATAAACCACATATCGCCACAAGTAGATAAAGGACAATAAGATACATAACAACCAACACTGAAACCCAAATATCCCTAACTGAATAATAAATCATGAAATATCATGAGAATTGATTAATTTTCCAATAGTCTAAAATAATTGGTTACGTACAGCTTCCGGGGTAAAGATGTACACATAGCCCTTCCTCCGCACCGCTGGTTCTCAACACTCTCAGTCTGCAATCGTGACCGGGAAGACTACCCTGCAGTAGAGCGATCTGAAAGCGAGGCTTGAATCGCTCGTGGAGCGCAGTGTGGAAGGGATGAAGTCGATGGTGGTGCGGAGGACGGTCTATGTGGATAGCTTTACCCCGGATGCCTTTATACTTAGATGTGCCTGTTTTAATCATCAACCATGTGACTTGCTAAATGTTGTACCTTCATTAAATGTAACCATTTTGCTACACTTAGACCCCTTTCACACTGAAGGCGGTTTTCAGGCGTTTTAGTTCTAGAAATAGCGCCGGTAAAGCACCTGAAAACCGCCTCACATGCCCCCCCAGTGTGAGAACTGCTTTCACACTGGGGCGGTGCACATTACAAAAAGTCCTGCAAGCCGCATCTTTGGGGCGGTTGGGAAACGCTGTATACAGGATTGGAATGGGTACCGCTTCCGAATCGCTTTTCAGGCGGTTTTAACCCTTCCTTCGGCCACTTAAAAGCACCCAGCTAGCAGCCGAAAAGCGCTGCTAAAATGACGGTAAAGTGCCGCTTTACCGCTAACGGGGCGTGGCCCCAGTGTGAAAGTACCCTAATGCCCCGTACATACGGTCGGAATTTCCGACGGAAAATGTCCTATCGGACCATGTTGTCGAAAAATCCGACCGTGTGTGGGCGCCATCGGACTTTTTGCGTCGGAATTTCCGTGGGAAAAAATTTGAGATCCTGCTCTCAAATTTTCCGACAACAAAGTCCGATCGGACTTTTTCCGATCGTGTGTAGCGAATTCCGACGGACAAAGTGTCACGCATGCTCAGATCAAATTACAAGACCAAACCTATTGGCTACTAGCCTCTACTTGTTTCCTTTATACGCAACGAACGTCACCACATTCAGAATGATCGGATTTTCAGACAACTTTGTCCGACCGTGTGTATGCAACACCAGTGTCGGACAAAATCCGTTGGAAAAAAAACGACCGTGTGTACGGGGCATAAGAGCCACCTCTCCTCTTTTATACTCAGTTGTGACGTGACGCTACTTGTATATCAAGACAACGCTTGTATATCAAGTCAAAATTTATTAAAAAATGTTGCTCGTCTTGCAAAACACTCGCAGATCAAGTTACTCGCAATCCAAGGCTTTATTGTATTTAAAAGTAAATATAAACCCACCACCGAAGCCGCCCGGCACCAGGGTGACAACACAGAAGCACAATATAGAGGCAGGGACTGAATGTTGTCCCCTTATAAAAGGAAGTGCTTAAACAAGGATCTCCAGGGTAAGCTATGAGTAAGCACTGTTATTAGTGTGAAACGCGTCAGCTCTTCTGTCCGTTCTGCTGTGGCATGTATTTTTGATCCTGTGTTTTTTTTTTTTAATAAAAGGCAATTTTTTCGGAGTGCGGCTGTCCAGAAATACTTCCTATTTATTCCATGGCAGGGTCACCAGGTATTATTTTATTAAATGCTGCAGACTCAAAAATATTGAAAACTCTTTTTGAAATGTATGAAATAACTCGTTAAAGGTTATATGATATTTTGATTCGCCATTTCCCTATACTTTAAGCCTTCCTTGATAGATACATGGAAACAGTTATCGTCCATCTCCACTTTGATGTTGGACTAAAATGTAACAAAACACCAAAATATTTATTTATTTTTTTTGTCTCTTGTTTTTTGGGGTGGTGATTTGTAGAAGTTGAGCTTTTAAAAAGCAGCAGCAAACCGAATGATGGAAAAAAAAGTTTCTTATATTTCTTTCTAGTTATTGTGTTTCTGTATAAGAACCTCTGGTGGAGCTGTGCGTGGCAGCAAATCAGCTTCTAACTTCAGCTTGTTCAATTAAACTTTAACAATAAAACAAAAATGAGCAAGAGAATGACGGGACTTTAAATATGCTCATGAGAACCAAATTGACACTAGGTTTATCTAAAAAAAAATATTCACAATTTTATTGGGTTACATATTTAAAAAGGCATAATTTCATATACCATACAGAACACAGGTAAAATGTAGCGCTAATACAGAGCTTGAATTTCGTTGACCAACGGTTGCATTTAATATGCAACCATTGATCAGCGGAATTCAAGTCTACGCGTTTCTACACATTTCGCTGGAGCCCTCTCTTCTTCAGGACCATGTGAATTGAATATCATATAAAGCTCTGACTAGACATATCTAACAAAAGAAAAAAAGGATACATACACGTCATAGAAAATGTTCATCAAACATATATTTGCAATTACAACATCTCATTACCATATATAGCTTATCAATAAAATGGTTTGCTTGGGTAGTAGGGGGAAGGGAAAAATAAAACCTGGAAGCTGATTGGTTTCTATGCAGAGCTGCCCCATATTTTGCACTCTCCAATTTTAGTATTCCATAGAAACATAGAAAAGTTAAAGCATAAAAAAGACTTAGTGGTCCATCATGTCTGCCAATTGTTTTTTATTTCATTTATACATCTTTTTGTATTTTTCGATTTTATTACATTTTTTTATTTTTTTTACTTGTTTTCTATAGATCTATGTTTGTCATAAGCATGTTTGAAGCCACTTACTATTGACTCACTACCTCTCCTGGAAGCCTCTTCCAATAGTACATTGGTTCTTTTTTTTTTTTCTTTAACAATAGATTTTTAATATTACATTGGTTCTAGAAGATTGGAAAAGTGTTTTATGTGGCTAAATGTAAAGAAAAAAAAATTAGTGCAACATTGTAGAACATTCAAAATATTATTTGGTCATGTTTTTAATTACAATATGACTATCAGATGGATTCTTGGAATTTCCAAAGTGAATGGAAAAATAGTGCGGTCTTTAATTTTTCAGTCGTTTTAAGTCTTAGAGAATTTGAATATATTTAGTAAACAAGAAAAAAAACAAGAGCTACCCCATCTTTTGCACTCTCCAATTTTAGTATTCCATAGAAACATAGAAAAGTTAAAGCATAAAAAAGACCTAGTGGTCCATCATGTCTGCCAATTGTTTTTTATTTAATTTATACATCTTTTTGTATTTGTTGACTTTATTTTATTTATTTTTACTTGTTTTCTATAGATCTATGTTTTTCATAAGCATGTTTGAAGCCACTTACTATTGACTCACTACCTCTCCTGGAAGCCTCTTCCAATAGTACATTGGTTCTTTTTTTTTCTTTAACAATAGATTTTTAATATTACATTGGTTCTAGAAGATTGGAAAAGTGTTTTATGTAGCTAAATGTAAAGAAAAAAAAATTAGTGCAACATTGTAGAACATTCAAAATATTATTTGGTCATGTTTTTAATTACAATATGACTATCAGATGGATTCTTGGAATTTCCAAAGTGAATGGAAAAATAGTGCGGTCTTTAATTTTTCAGTCGTTTTAAGTCTTAGAGAATTTGAATATATTTAGTAAACAAGAAAAAAACAAGAGCTACCCCATATTTTGCACCCTCCAACTTTAGTACCCCATAGAAACATAGAAAAGTGAAAGCATAAAAAAGACCTAGTGGTCCATTATGTCTGCCAATTTTATTTATTTTTTTTAATTTATACATCTTTTTGTATTTGTTGTTTTTATTTTATTTTTTTTATTTTGTTTACTTGTTTTGTATAGATCTATGTTTTTCAAAGGCATGTTTGAAGCCACTTACTATTGACTCACTACCTCTCCTGGAAGCCTCTTCCAATAGTACATTGGTTCTTTTTTTTTTTCTTTAACAATAGATATTAAATATTACATTGGTTTGTTTTAAGTCTTAGAGAATTTGAATATATTTAGTAAACAAGAAAAAAAACAAGAGCTACCCCATATTTTGCACTCTCCAATTTTAGTACCCCATAGAAACATAGAAAAGTGAAATCATAAAAAAGACCTAGTGGTCCATCATGTCTGCCAATTGTTTTTTTTTTTTTTTTTTAATTTATACATCTTTTTGTATTTGTTGTTTTTATTTTTTATTTTTTTTTTATTTATTTATTTTTACTTGTTTTGTATAGATCTATGTTTTTCATAAGCATGTTTGAAGCCACTTACTATTGACTCACTACCTCTCCTGGAAGCCTCTTCCAATAGTACATTGGTTCTTTTTTTTTCTTTAATAGATTTTTAATATTACATTGGTTCTTGAAGATTGGAAAAGTGTTTTATGTAGCTAAATGTAGAAAAGTGAAAGCATAAAAAAGACCTAGTGGTCCATTATGTCTGCCAATTTTTTTTTTTTTTTTTAATTTATACATCTTTTTGTATTTGTTGTTTTTATTTAATTTTTTTAATTTTTTTTACTTGTTTTGTATATATCTATGTTTTTCAAAGGCATGTTTGAAGCCCCTTACTATTGACTCACTACCTCTCCTGGAAGCCTCTTCCAATAGTACATTGGTCCTTTTTTTTTTTCTTTAATAGATTTTTAATATTACATTGGTTCTTGAAGATTGGAAAAGTGTTTTATGTGGCTAAATGTAAAGAAAAAAAAAATTAGTGCAACATTGTAGAACATTCAAAATATTATTTGGTCATGTTTTTAATTACAATATGACTATCAGATGGATTCTTGGATTTTCCAAAGTGAATGGAAAAAAAGTGCGGTCTTTAATTTTTCAGTCGTTTTAAGTCTTCGAGAATTTGAATATATTTAGTAAACAAGAAAAAAACAAGAGCTACCCCATATTTTGCACCCTCCAATTTTAGTACCCCATAGAAAAGTGAAAGCATAACAAAGACCTAGTGGTCCATCATGTCTGCCAATTGTTTTTTTTTTTTTTTTTAATTTATACATCTTTTTGTATTTGTTGTTTTTATTTTTTATTTTTTTTTTTTTTTAGTTGTTTTGTATATATCTATGTTTTTCAAAGGCATGTTTGAAGCCACTTACTATTGACTCACTACCTCTCCTGGAAGCCTCTTCCAATAGTACATTGGTTCTTTTTTTTTTTTTTCTTTAACAATAGATATTAAATATTACATTGGTTTGTTTTAAGTCTTAGAGAATTTGAATATATTTAGTAAACAAGAAAAAAACAAGAGCTACCCCATATTTTGCACTCTCCAATTTTAGTACCCCATAGAAACATAGAGAAGTGAAAGCATAACAAAGACCTAGTGGTCCATCATGTCTGCCAATTGTTTTTTTTTTTTTTTTTAATTTATACATCTTTTTGTATTTGTTGTTTTTATTTTATTTTTTTAATTTCTTTTACTTTTTTTGTTCATATCTATGTTTTTCAAAGGCATGTTTGAAGCCACTTACTATTGACTCACTACCTCTCCTGGAAGCCTCTTCCAATAGTACATTGGTTCTTTTTTTTTTTTCTTTAACAATAGATATTAAATATTACATTGGTTTGTTTTAAGTCTTAGAGAATTTGAATATATTTAGTAAACAAGAAAAAAACAAGAGCTACCCCATATTTTGCACTCTCCAATTTTAGTACCCCATAGAAACATAGAAAAGTGAAAGCATAACAAAGACCTAGTGGTCCATCATGTCTGCCAATTGTTTGTTATTTAATTTATACATCTTTTTGTATTTTTTGATTTTAATTAATTTTTTTATTTATAGATCTACGTTTTTCATAAGCACGTTTGAAGCCACTTACTATTGACTCACTACCTCTCCTGGAAGCCTCTTCCAATAGTACATTGGTTCTTTTTTTTTCTTTAATAGATTTTTAATATTACATTGGTTCTCGAAGATTGGGAAGTGTTTTATGTAGCTAAATGTAAATTATTGCAACATTGTAGAACATTCAAAATATTATTTGGTCATGTTTTTAATTACAATATGACTATCAGATGAATGGAAAAATAGTGCGGTCTTTCATTTTTCAGTCGTTTTAAGTCTTCGAGAATTTGAATATATTTAGTAAACAAGAAAAAAATATAAATGTGATTTTCGAAAGTTGTGAAATATATCGCCTGCTGTTGTTTTTTTTTTTTGTTTTTTTTCCAGCAAACGTGTGGTGTTTCATTTTTATAAATGAGATTGGTGACCAATCAGACAATGGGGGATTTGACTTCTTCTAAAGACCTCCATGTCACCGAGGAGATTAGAATCCCACCACCCGTCAAAATCCCAGAAACAGACAGATTTGATATTTCATTACAAATAAAAAAAGAAAAGAAATATGCCTGCCCTGCCTGGACTCTCTGATCCCTCAAGATGCTTATTTCTAAAAAAAAAAAACAAGAGGAATCTGGAATGCATTTATTGAAGCAACATGAAGCATTAGGGATCACAATGTTCCCTAGCCCCCAGCTGCAGCGGAGGTGCGCGATAGGCCTATATTTTTTTATATTTATCAGATTTATTTCTAGTACCTTCTGCTGAAAAGGTTGGCTTGATTAATATTTTCTGCTGTCCGGTAACCATGGCAATGGGGTCAGCAGATATAATACTTAATTTAATCTTCTGACTGGCTCTGTGTGCATCACCAATGTCCCAAATAATAGAAAGCCTTTCGCTTCTCCCTCACTGCTTTCTGTCATTCTCTTGCCTTGAATATTATAATCTTCACTAGAGGCTCCTTCACATGACCCAAAAGCTGTAAACACTTCTTTTTTCATTCATCATAGGTAGTGATATAAAAAAAAAAAAAAAAAAAAAATTGCTAACCATCCTTACGGCAGCGAAATTCTTTCTCCCCCCCCCCCCCCCCCATGAAATTCATTCCCCACCCCCCAACCCACTCTCACACAGTCTTGGGCAGCCTGATTCCGGCGTCAGCCGCCTATCCCTCTAAGGCTAGCTGCGATCTTCCTCCAATGTCGCTGCATCCAGGTGAATGGTTAACAGAGGCTTGATGGCCTGGTGTATGTTCTCCAGGTGGGTTAAAACGATTTCCTTCGTATTTTCCGCCAGCAGGTTCTGTCCTCCCAAGACATTTCTTTTTTTTTTTTTTTATCTCTGCCCATACATCACGAATGTTTCTCCTATCTACCACTGTGGGGGTTTTTTTTTTTTTTTCTTAAGTACATTCAAAAGGAGGTGAAGGGGAACTGACTGTAGAGGTAAGCGCGGTCATACCGGGAGTCTTTTTTTGACTATCTAAGCAGGAGTCATGGGAAAATGTTATTTCTACAGCGTAAAAAAAAATAATAACACATTCTAAAGGTAGATGAGCTACGGATAGCCTGAGATACCAAGGACAGGTACATATTATGGAGATAGAGTAGGCTGTCCTGCATGTTACCAACAGAGGTTGCGTAGTTCCACAGGCTACACTTGTGACCACAGACCATGGCTATCTGTCATTGGCACCCTAAATCAAAAATGTGTTGCCTTGGTGGGAGGGGGTCATCAGATTCTTTTACAGTCATGCATTTGATTGATATAAAGCAGGGTGTCTCCAGACTTTCTAAACAAAGGGCCAGTTTGCGGTCCTTTAGGGGGCCGGGCTGTGGCCATTGGAAGTAGACATTGCCTTGGCGTCGGTGTGAGTAAACAGTGCATCTTTGGCATTCTACAGGCTACACTTGAGACCACAGACCATTGCTATCTGTCATTGGCACCCTAAATCAAAAATGTGTTGCCTTGGTGGGAGGGTCATCAGATTCTTTTACAGTCATGCATTTGATTGGTATAAAGCAGGGTGTCTCCAGACTTTCTAAACAAAGGGCCAGTTTGCTGTCCATTAGGGGGCCGGGCTGTGGCCATTGGAAGTAGACATTGCCTTGGCGTCGGTGTGAGTAAACAGTGCATCTTTGGCATTAGGGGGAGGACTAGTGCACCATTGTTGGTGTCAGTGGGAGAAATAGTGGTCCATTGTTGGTGTCAGTGGGAGGGATTGTGCCCCATGGCTGGTGTCAATGGGAGAAATAGTGTCCGGTTGTCGATGTCAGTAACAAGAATTATGCCACACTGTTGGTTTCAGCGGGAGGGAAAGTCCCCCAAAGGCCATATAAAGGCAAGCAAAGGGCCACATCCGCAGTTTAGAGACACTGGTATAAAAGAAGGTAGGGCTGGTGTTGTAGGGTGGGCAGAGTCCACCGATAAGTTCTATCATGTAGCCAACCCACACGCGTCGGTGTGAGTAAACAGTGCATCTTTGGCATTAGGGGGAGGACTACTGCACCATTGTTGGTGTCAGTGGGCGAAATAGTGGTCCATTGTTGGTGTAAGTGGGAGGAATTGTGCCCCATGGCTGGTGTCAATGGGAGAAATAGTGTCCGGTTGTTGATGTCAGTAACGAGAATTAATGCCACATTGTTGGTTTCAGTGGGAGGGAAAGTAACCCAAAGGCCAGATAAAGGCAAGCAAAGGGCCACATCAAGCCCCCAGGCCGCAGTTTGGAGACACTGGTATAAAGGAAGGTAGGGCTGGTGTTGTAGGGTGGGCAGAGTCCACCGATAAGTTCTATCATGTAGCCAACCCACACAACAAAAAATTATATTTTTTTGTGCATGGATTGCTGTATATCTTGTGTTCTAAATTGATCAATCTAAATAAATGTGTATTTCACTATTTTCACATAATACTTGTTTTCTAGATTCTGTTGTCCAACAATGATCAAAGGCCCATCAAAGAATCCTTTGATAGGTTTAATAGTCATTCTGTTTGTAAGAAGGAACCCATTACACATGATCTCATGCTCTCTTTACCAGAGTATTATCTACCAATCCTTTATTCAACCACTATCTTGGATAGCTAGACTGGTTTTCAACAGGTCGCCTTGTTAATTGTTCTATACCCTCATAGTGTCCTAATTAATACAGTTGACTGGTCAATGTCTTCTCCATGTATGAAAGCGAAAGACTTACAAATCCCCTTTTTAACGCATCCTTTGACAGAGGAAATGCTCACCACTTCTGAGATCCTCTCTATGCAACCTTGCCCAGAACGGCACAGCGTGCCCTTCAGAATAGTCCTGGTTGACTCTGCTTCTGCCATGCATAAGTGTTGTGGTCTTTGTCCTTTCCGGTGGGGGAGTCTATATTTGTACTCCACACGCAGTGAACACCCATCCTTGGGAATGAACAGACTGCAGCACCCTTGCGCTGCCAGCTAGTGATTGCGAGAGAACTGCCAACATTGGGCCTGGTAGGCAAACAGAAGCAACTGGATCTTTCATGGTAGAGACAGATTCCTGTGAGCTTTAACCACTTTCAGACCAGACCAATTTGCAGCCAAAGGACCAGGCCCCTTTTTGTGATTCGGCACTGCGTCGCTTTAACTGACAATTGCGCGGTCGTGCGACGTGGCTCCCAAACAAAATTGACGTCATTTTTTTGTGCTATAAACAAAAAAGAGCGACAATTTTGAAAAAAAAAAGCGCATTCTTTTTTATTTTTTGCTATAATAAATATCCCCCAAAAATATATAAAAAAACAAAATTGTGACTGCGACATTATGGCGGACACATCGGACATTTTTGACACATTTTTGGGACCATTGTCATTTATACAGCAATAAATGCTATTTAAATGCATTGATTCCTGTATAAATGAGTGAAGGGGTTAACCACAAGGGGGCAGTGTAGGGGTTAAGTATGCCTAGGGGTGTGTTTCTTACTGTGGGGGGGCGTGGCTGTCAGCTAGTGAATGCTGATCTCTGCTCCAATCACAGGGAGCAGAGATCGGCGTCACTAGTTGCTAGGCAGAACGGGGAGATGCTGTGTACTTCCGCATCTCCCCGTTCAGCCTTCCCGTGAGACAATCGCGGGTGTCCCCGCGGCGATCGAGTCCGCGGGACCCGCGACCGGACTCACGGGGGTCCCGATGGCACGGCAGGCATTAAGGAGGGACTTATATATACGCCCTCCTGCCTGTACGTGCCATTCTGCCGACGTATATCGTCGTGCGCCGGTCGGGAACCGGTTAAAGTAGAACTAGGCAAAACTTTTTTTTTTGGACAGAGTTATGTACACGCAATAGGACTTTCCGACGGAAAATGTTTGATGGGAGCTTGTTGTCGGAAATTCCGACCGTGTGTAGGCTCCATCGGACATTTTCCATCCGAATTTCCGACACACAAAATTTAAGATCTGGATCTCAAATTTTCCGACAACAAAATCCGTTCCCGTAAATTCCGATCGTGTGTAGACAATTCCAACGCACAAAGTGCCACGCATGCTCGGAATCAAACAGAAGAGCCACACTGGCTATTGAACTTCATTTTTCTCGGCTCGTCGTATGTGTTTTACGCCACGCGTTCTTGACGTTCGGAATTTCCGACGACATTTGTGTGACCCGTGTGTATGCAAGACAAGTTTGAGCCAACATCGGAAAAAAAACATGGATTTTGTTGTTGGAAAATCCTATTGTGTGTACAGTACATAAGGGAGGATTATAACACCTGTCAGTTTTTTTTTTTTTTGCCATCTGTGTCCCATTGGGGGGGATTTCCCTTCACTTCCTGTCCCATAGCCATACAGGAAGTGAGAGGAAATCCCTGCAAATTAGGGGAATTCCTTGGAGACCTCCAGGTCACCAGAACTAGTGTCCCCAATGGAAGATTTCCCTTCTATTACTTTTCTGGGGACAACCCGAAATTTAGATTTTCTTTAACTTCCACTTTCAGCGATAATGGTAAACAGAACAAATAGAGAGGGTGAATCTCTCTAATGGGGACACAGGCAGCAATAAAAAACTGACAGGGGGTCTAAGCCATCTCTACAATGTCCAAAACTAAAAAAAAAAAGTTTTGCCTTTAGTTATACTTTAACCGGTTCCCGACCGGCGCACGACGATATACGTCGGCAGAATGGCACGTACAGGCAGGAGGGTGTATATATAAGTCCCTCCTTAATGCCTGCCATGCCATCGGGAGCGCGCCGGGAGCGGCGCGCTCCCGCGCTGGGCGGGACCCCCGTGAGTCCGGTCGCGGGTCCTGCGGACTCGATCGCCGCGGGGACACCGCGATCGTCTCATGGGAAGGCTGAACGGGGAGATGCGGAAGTACACAGCATCTCCCCGTTCTGCCTAGCAACTAGTGACGCCGAACTCTGCTCCCTGTGATTGGAGCAGAGATCAGCATTCACTAGCTGACAGCCACGCCCCCCCCCACAGTAAGAAACGCACCCCTAGGCATACTTAACCCCTACACTGCCCCCTTGTGGTTAACCCCTTCACTGCCAGTGTCATTTATACAGGAATCAATGCATTTAAATAGCATTGATTGCTGTATAAAATGACAATGGTCCCAAAAATGTGTCAAAAATGTCCGATGTGTCTGCCATAATGTCGCAGTCTCAATAAAAATCGCTGATCGCCGCCATTACTAATAAAAAAAAAAAATTAATAAAAATGCTCTAAAACTATACCCTATCTTGTAAACACTAAAACTTCTGCGCAAACCAATCAATAATCGCTTATTGCGATTTTTTTTACCAAAAATATGTAGAAGAATACGTTTCGGCCTAAACTGAGGAAAAAAAAAAAAAACGTTTTTTTTATATATTTTGGGGGATATTTATTATAGCAAAAAATAAAAAATAATGCGTTTTTTTCAAAATTGTCGCTCTTTTTTGTTTATAGCGCAAAAAATAAAAACCGCAGGAGCGATCAAATACCACCAAAAGAAAGCTCTATTTGTGGGAAAAAAAGGACGCCAATTTGTTTGGGAGCCACGTCGCACGACCGCGCAATTGTCAGTTAAAGCGACGCAGTGCCGAATCGCAAAAAGGGGCCTGAGCCTTTGGCTGCAAATTGGTCCGGTCTGAAAGTGGTTAATGTTTATGGGTGTTATCTTAAGGAACATGGTTTATTGTAACCTTTTCACATACTGTATATGTATATATGCTTAAAAAAAAAAAATGAAGAGAAGAATTGTAAAGGATAAAATATTTCATGAGTTGATGAAGATGACTGCTGCTTTGTGAAAATGATGTGGAATCACCTGAATAAAATACCCTACTATCATCCCAAATGATCCTTCACATCCCTTTACCAAATGAACGAAGCCCATTTAGTAGTTTTGCATTCCTTCAACTTCCTTTGACCACGGATTTGACCCTGACTACTTTCTGAACGTTGCCTGCCTTCAGACCCCTTTCACACTGGGGGCGCTTTTCAGGCTTTTAACCCTTTCCTCGGCCGCTAGCAGGGGTTAAAAGCGGCCCGCAAGTGGGCAAAAAGCGCCGCTAAAACTAGCCGCGCTTTACCGCTAATGCCCCCCCCCCCCCCCCCCCCAGTGTGAAAGTAGCCAGAACCTGGACTGCCATTGAACCGCTCTGCCTGTCTATCAACCACAAGTACTTTTTGCTGTGTTTCGCGCACACCTGCTCCGGCGTGGTAGCGAGGCACTTAAAGCGGAGTTCCACCCGTTTTTTTTAGTTTATTAAAAGTCAGCAGCTACAAAAAGCACAGCTGCTGACTTTTAATAAACCGGCACTTACCTGTCCCACGGTCCAGCGATGCGGCCGCCCAGAGCCTCGCTCCTCTCCCCCTCCTCTCTTCGGCGCCGTCATAGCAACTGTGGGCACCCGGCCGTGACAGCTTACAGCTTCACGGCCGGGCGCGCAGTGCCAGCCAATCTTCTGGGACCTGTGTTGTTTCCCTGAAAATTGCTGGCAGGGAGGGGCCAACAAGGGTAAGATGAGGAGTCGCCTAGGCGGCCGAGAACAGGAAGGAGGAAGTGGGACAGGAAGTCCCACTAAAAAGAGGGTACACACTCCTCCCCGCAAAAAATGACATGCCAAATGTGGCATGTCAGGGGGCGAGGAGTGCTTAACCACTTCAATACAGGGCTTTTAAACACCCTTCCTTACCAGAGCACTTTTTGCGATTCGGCACTGCGTCGCTTTAACTAACAATTGCGCGGTCGTGCGACGTTACACCCAAACAAAATTGACGTCCTTTTTTTCCCACAAATAGAGCTTTCTTTTGGTGGTATTTGATCGCCCCTGCGGTTTTTATTTTTTGCGCTATGAACAAAAGAAGAGCGACAATTTTGAAAAAAAACACAATATTTTTTTTTTTTACTTTTTGCTATAATAAATATCCCATTTTTTAAAAAAAAAAATTTTTTTTTCCTCAGTTTAGGCCGATACGTATTCTTCTACATATTTTTGGTAAAAAAAATCGCAATAAGCGTATATTGATCGGTTTGCGCAAAAGTTATAGCGTCTACAAAATAGGGGATAGATTTATTGCATTTTTTATTTTTATTTTTTTACTAGTAATGGCGGCGATCTGCGATTTTTTTTTCGTGACTGCGACATTGCGGCGGACACTTCGGACACTTTTGACACATTTTTGGAACCATTCACATTTACACAGCGATCGTTGCTATAAAATTGCAATGATTACTGTGTAAATGTGACTGGCAAGGAAGGGGTTAACACTAGAGGGCGCTGGAGGGGTTAATGTGTTCCCTAATAGACGTGATTCTAACTGTAGGGGGAGGGGACTCAAGGGGAGGAGACCGATCATGTGTTCCTCCGTACTGAGATCACATGATCGGTCTCCTCTGCACTGACAGGACGTGGAGCTGTGTGTTTACACACACAGCTCCACGTTCCCGCCCGGTCCCGTTGTTTTAACAGGCAATCGCGGGTGCTCGGCGGACATCGCGGCCGCCGGGCACTCGCACCGGGTCCCGAGCGATGCCGCGGGCGCGCCCCCCCAGGCGGCCGGGAATCCGAGGACGTCATATGACGCCCACCCAGGATGGTAGATCCACCTTGTGGGCGTCATATGACGGCGGGCGGTATTGAAGCGGTTAAAGCGGAAGTTCCAATTTTGGGTGGAACTCCGCTTTAAGCATTGCCTGCAGGCAGTACCAGTACCGGTAGGCCTGTTTGCCTTATGGGAAAGAGAGGTGCTATCGGTAAAGAACACAGAGGCCAGCTATAGTGCCTGACTAACAATGCTAGCGGTGGGCCTGACGCATTGGGGTTGATTTACTAAAGGCAAATATACTATGTACTTTGCAAAGTGCAGTTTCCCTCTGCAAAAGCAGTTGCTCCAGAGCTTTAGTACTGCAACTGAACAGAAGCTCTGATGACTTCCATCATCCAATCATGTGCAAGAAAAAATACTGTTTTTTATTTTTATTTTCCTTGCATGTGATTGGTTATTTGTTGCAAAGTGAAGCTTTACCTCATTTACTAAGCTTTGGAGCAACTGCACTTGCAGAGTACACAGTTTGTTTACCTTTAGTAAATCAACCCCAATGCTTCCTTTTGGTCCGCAGAGTTGTGAGGTTCTTACCTATTAGGGGATGGCGATTGGTTGTTGGTTCCTGTGTGCCCTCCCCTCTTTTCATTGCTTTAGGAAGTACCTATCCTTATGAATTTGAAGACGCTCTGTGTCCCGGGAATATGTATTAAAAAGTAGACATGTGCACAACAAAAAAATTAGTTTATTTTCGTTTCGTTTTTTTTCGTTTCCAAAAAAAATGTATTTATTTTCGTTTCGTTTTTTCGTTTCCGTTGATTCGTAACGATTCGTAAATTCGTATGTCATCGGTGTTCGTATTCGTAGCGATTCGTATTTTCGTTAGAGTTATTTTTTCGTTGATTCGTTTTTCCATTAGTTTCATTTTCTTTTATTCGTTTATTCGAAATTCGGAGGCATTCGTATTTATTCGTACATTCGTAACATTCGTAACATTCGTAGATTCATAATCGGAGCATAATTCATAATTTTATGTAATGTGTATGCTATTATTACATTTTAAGAGACACAGAAAATTACGAATCGAAAAAAAAAAAGTTACGAATGTACGAATTTTTTTCGTTCAATCTATTCGAAGCACGTTAAGCAACGCCATTGTAAGGGGCACGGAAAATTACCAATTCAACAAAAAAAAAAGTTACGAATGTACGAATTTTTTCGTTCAATCCATTCAAAGCACGTTAAGCAGCGCCATTGTAAGGGGCACGGAAAATTACCAATTCAACAAAAAAAAAAGTTACGAATGTACAAATTTTTTCGTTCATTTTCATTTTCGTTGTTCCTGTTTTCGTTTTTCGGATTTTCTTCATTCGTACATTCGTTGTTTCTAATTAGTTTTTTTCGGATTTTCGTTATTTTCGGATTCGTTCGATTCGAACGATTCGTTATTCGTTAAAATTTTTAGAGAATCGTTCGTTCATTCGTACGAAAACGAATGAACGAAAATAACGAAAAAAAAAGAAAAACGAAACGAATTGCACATGTCTATTAAAAAGAACGTTTTTGGTAACCGGTAAAATCCTTTTTGTCTTTGTGAGTCCATCACGGGACACAGAATCTCGCTCCTCTTGCCTAGCAGGGAGGGTTATATTTGGGAGGGGGCTTCCAGACTTTGTTGTCCAATTGTAAAGGCAGAAGGTGCATTCTATGCCTTAAAGCGGACCTTCAGTCATTTTTTTCAACTTCCCATCTATTCAATTTTCTGCCCTTGTTGTTGTTTTAACTTTGGATATTAAAACATTTTTATTTCTGCCAGTAAATCTCTTATACAGCCCACTTCCTGTTTCTTTGTCTGGTAATTAGCCTAGGCTTATGACATCATGCACAGCTCTCTCTCTCTCATGAGAGTTTGCTAGGAAGGGAGGGGGGGATGAGTCATAAGAGGACCAATGAGAGCTGCAGAGCGGAGGTGTCCTTCCGTGTGTCTGTGTAAATTCAGGAAGTGAACAGGCAGCAGCTTCAGCAGCCCACAGTTAAAATGGCTGCGCGGGGTCTCCCGCATTTGGCTGCGGGCTCCCGGACACCCGCGAGCGCCGGGCGTTCTCCCAGCTTGGTCTGTCATTTAACCACAGACAGACAGAGCAGCCCGAGCGGCCGAATGGAGTACAGCCACGCTGTCTGCGGCTGAGTGACAGGCGGATGTAAGGCGCTGCGAGCTGAGGCAGAGAGGGGGACAGCCCATATTGCTGTCCCCAGCCTGCTTAGACTGCTGCATGGGTACTTTTTTTGGGAGGACGGTCCGGGCCGATTCAGCAGGGAAGGAGGGGGGTGGGCCGAGGCAGAGAGAAGACTGTTATCTGCAGGTTGTAGCAATTAACCTGGTCCCCCCCTCATCCTGGATCTGTCAGGATGGAGAGCGGAGGAAGGAGCCGGTAAATATGTAATTTACCGGCTCCTTCCTTTTCTGAATGAAGATCACTGACTCTGTCCATTCATAACTGAAACATCATAAACTGTGTCTATGATGCTTCAGTTTATGAATGGAGAGGAGCCGCTGTCTCCTGTCCATTCATTTTCAGTGCAGCTGAGGCTGCAGAGAAAGGGACTGTCCTCAGTCCCTTTCCCTATCTCAAAGGGGAGATGTTGGGGGTCTGTTTAGACACCTGATATCTCACCAAAGCCAATCCCAACCAACAGGGCTGATTAAAAAAAAAAAAAAAAAGAATTGTAATAAATAAATAAAATAAAATAAATAAATAAATTGTAAAAGTAATAAAAAAAAAAAAAAAACACTAACACCGTCCACTCCCCCCCCCCCATCTCAAAGGGGAGATGTCGGGGGTCTGCTTAGACCCCTGATATCTCACCATAGCTAATCCCCCCCAACAGGGCTGATTAAAAAAAGAAAAATAATTGTAATAAATAAAAAAAATAATAAATAAATAAATAAAATAAATAAATTGTAAAAATATTTAAAAAATTAAAAAAAAAAACACTAACACCGTCCACTCCCCCCCCCCCCGTCTCAAAGGGGAGATGTCGGGGGTCTGTTTAGACCCCTGATATCTCACCATAGCTAATCCCCCCCAACAGGGCTGAATAAAAAAAGAAAAATTATTGTAATAAATAAATAAATAAATAAAATAAATTAATAAATAAAAGAAATAAATTGTAAAAATATAAAAAAAAAAAAAAAAAAAACACTAACACCGTCCACTCCCCCCCCCCCCCCATCTCAAAGGGGAGATGTCGGGGGTCTGTTTAGACCCCTGATATCTCACCATAGCTAATCCCCCCCAACAGGGCTGATTAAAAAAAGAAAAATAATTGTAATAAATAAATAAAAATAAAATAAATTAAGAAATAAAAGAAATAAATTGTAAAAATATTTAAAAAAATAAAAAAAAAACACTAACGCCCTCCACCCCCCCCCCCCCCCCAAAAAAAAAGCATTGTAAAAAGGATAATAACAGCAAATATATAAATTAAAAAAAATAAAATAAAAAAAATTGTAAAAAAAAATTGTAAAAAAGAATAAAAAAAAATAAAAAACTACTGTCACAGTCCACACCTCATCAGTGCCCATCAGTGCTGCATATAGTGCCACTGTCACACGACATTAAACAAAAAGTATCGGTAATTGGTATCGGCGAGTACCTGAACAAAAAGGATTGGTACTTGTACTCGGTCTTAAAAAAGTGGTATCGGTGCCACCCTGCCTGCATGTATGTCATCCAGCCTGCCTGTGCCAGTCAGTAAATTTTAAAGAGTCATGACTGGGAGTATCCAAGCTATTAAATCTTCATTGTATTTCTGATTCATTGGAAAGGCCTTTTTGATTCCTTTAGTCCCCTTTTTCACCATAAACCATATGGTTTCTGAAATGATTATATTTCTGCTGACACTTGTGGTCAGGGGTGGACTGACAACTCATGGGGCCCCTGGGCAATAGGAGATTATGGGGCCCCCAGGCAATTAGAGATTATGGGGCCACACAGTATACACACACACACATTATACAATCACACAGTATACACAGACATGTTTCTATTGGCTGAGAAGGTACTGGAGAGGCGGGGCAGCTATAATCTCTGGATTTTTAGACCAAAAGGATGTCGGTAAGGGACATTTCAGAAACAGATGTAAAAAAAAAAAAAAAACAGATTTTTACATACTGTCCCTGGTTTTACTGAGGCTGGCAACCCTGATGGGGCCCCCTAGTGGCCCGGGGCCCCTCGGGCAGTGCCCGAGTGGCCGAATGGTCAGTCCGCCCCTGCTTGTGGTCTCCAGTAGAAGCCAGGGTGGCAATGCAGGAGAACTAGGGACAGAGCCAGGGCTGCCAACCATCATTAAATCCACCGACAGTTTGTAAAAAATTTAGGATTTTAACATGTGTACACGAATTCAGACTCCGTGTCTAGAACGTTCATTAACGGACAGGTCTAAAAAAAATCTCCGATTTTTACAAACTGTTTGTGACTTTACTGATGTCTTCGTGTCTTTAGTGTCTTCATAGCAGGTATTACTTTAATGAAAGCTGCAGATAAAAAAAAAAACAAAAAAAAAAGATTTTATTTTATTTTTATTTTTTTAAATGACAAGATCATCTTAAAGCCCACGTGAGATGTTAGCGGTGGGGTTCATATCTGCGTTAATACAATTAGAGCGGTGGTCTCTTGGAGCTGTTTGGATTGGCCATCTCTCTCATAGTTTTCTAATGATTCCCGGGGAAGCCGGCTGCCCCGACGTCTCCTTGGATTTGGCTGTGACTGGAGTACTGATTGCAGGTGAGCGATGTTAACAGCTCTGCACAGCCAAAAGAAAAGGTCACGCTTTTTTTTTTTTTTTTTTTTGTACCTCTATTATTATTCGTAACAAAGCCCTTGCTCCATTATTCTTCCTAATTTGCTGGACTCCTAATGGGAGCTGTACCTCCCAATTACTATGGCTGCCAACGGCTAATTTGGTTACCCTCAATGTCCACAGGAAGAAAAAAAAAAAGAAAAGAAAAGTGTGATGCTTCTATGGGGGACATTTACATACTATACATCCCAGGAATGGCAAACAGCTGCCTTCAACTTATTCCTGGTTAATTAAGGGCGATTAGGCTGCCCTATTATGTGTGTTTTCACCTCCCAGATTTCGGACCGTGGTCAGAGCAGCTGAGAGCGGCGAAGGAGGAGCGCAGGGAATCTTTTTGTTCTAAGAAAGAGAGGCAGAGGCAGGATTCAGACTTTACCCCTCTCACCTCCGTTCTTCTGAAATTCTGCTGTTCTCCATTATTATTATTTCGTTTTTTTTTTTTTTCCTGTACCATTATTAGGGAACAGGCATCCTGTGTCATGGAAACATTGCTTTTCTGACCTGGGGTTCTCGGAGCCGAAGCTGCGGCACACATTGAAATGAGGCATCAAAGATGTTTCATGATATTTTTGCTTTGTAGCATTTTCATTTTTAGTATCTTTGGGATCATTTTTATCCCTATGATGGTGTGAGTTATGCCACGTACACACGATCGGACTTTTCGACCGGACTATCCGTCGGACGATCGGACTTTTTGACAACCAACATGCAAATTAGCTGTTTTGGACCAACATCCGACCGCGTGTACGCTCCATCGGACCAACTTTTTCCAGGTTTCAGCAGACTTTTGTTGGCTGTGCGAACGGACCAACTTTCTGCCAACAAAAGTCCGATGGACCAAAGTCCGACCGTGTGTACACAAAACCAACGGACTTTTGTACAAAGTACAAACACGCATGCTCAGAACCAATGCAAAAGATAAGGCAACAATATAGAAGTTGACCAAAGGTGGCGCTGGAGTATTCGAACGTCCTCTTTTGAAACGTCACTACGTTCATGTTTGTTGCCTAAAAAGTCCGACCGTGTGTATGCAATACCAACTTGGGGCCAACGCCCTTTGGACGAAAATCCACTGGAAAGTTGGTCCACGGTCCGATCGTGTGTATGAGGCTTTATTGTCCGCCGGACTTTCCAGCGGAGGTCCGCCGGACTTTCCAGCGGAGGTCCGCCGGACTTTTCGAACGTGCGGACATGCCCACACACGCCCGCAGACCCCGACAACCAATGGCCAGGATTGTCGGGAAGAGGCCCTTGTCCTCATCCCCCTTTCCCCAAAGCACCCCCCCATGTTGAGGGCACACGGCCTGGTACGTCTCAGGAGGGGGGGGCGGCGCTCGTCCCCACCCCCTTTCCTGACCGGCCGGCTGCGTGCTCGGCTAAGGGTCTGATATGGATTTGGGGGGACCCCCACGCAGTTTTTTCGGCGTAGGGATTACCCTTTAAATCCATACCAGGTAACGGGGCTAGCAAGGTGTCAATCTCGCCGGTGGAGGCGGAGGCATTGACTTCCTTCGCTAATCGCGTCTACCTGGATTCATGTTATAAATGAACGGACTTTACTCCGTGTGTCGGCAAGTCCTCGGCTAAGGGTTTGATCTGGATTCGGGGGGGGACCCCCACGCCGTATTTTCAGCGTAGGGATTCCCCTTTAAATCCATACTAGGTGACAGGGCTAGCAAGGTGTCAATCTCGCCGATCGAGGCGGCGGCATTGACTTCCTTTGCTAATCCCGTCTACCTGGAGTCACGTTATAAATGAACGGACTTTACTCCGTGTGTCGGCAAGTGCTTGGCTAAGGGTCTGATCTGGATTCGAGGGGGGGGGGACCCCCACGCAGTTTTTTTGGCGTAGGGATTCCCCTTTAAATCCATACTAGGTGACGGGGCTAGCAAGGTGTCAATCTCGCCGATCGAGGCGGCGGCATTGACTTCCTTTGCTAACCCCGTCTACCTGGAGTCACGTTATAAATGAACGGACTTTACTCCGTGTGTCGGCAAGTCCGTTCATTTCAAAAGTCCCGCGGACTAGCACGCAGACGGCCGGATTGTCCGCCGGACTGCTGAGTCCGGCGGACAATTTTGAGTCAAAACTTCTTACTAAGTCTGCCGGACTTTTGGAAAGAAAAAGTCCACCGGAGCCCACACACGGGCGGATTGTCAGGCGGACAATCCCGCCAGATAGTCCGCTTGTGTGTGCGCGGCTTTACAAAAGGGAGCAATGGTGAGGGGATTATAGCGGTGCCAGTAACAAAATAATACAGAATAAATATTAAAAAGTATCAAAGTTTATTACAATGAATTAAAAAAACATTGGTACAATAAATTGAGACACATATATACAAAATATAGTAAGGGAGCAAGCAGGCAATCTACAGGCCGAAAGGATAGTGGCCTGGGTGGTAATAGCAGGTAATTTCTTCCCTACTAGTTTCACCAAGGCATTGGCTTCATCAGGGGGAATAGAATACAAGAGAGTACATACGTTGCTCTGAACAAAGAAAAACAAAATAATTTATGAAAAAGAAAAAACACAGGAAAAAAATCCATATCAAACAGATGCGTCACTTCTTCCCTACTAGTTTCGCCACGGCATTGGCTTCATCAGGGGGAATAGAATACAAGAGAGTACATTCATTGCTCTGAACAAAGAAAAACAAAATAATTTATAAAAAAGAAAAAACACAGGAAAAAAATCCATATCAAACAGATGCGGTCACTTCTTCCCTACTAGTTTCGCCACGGCATTGGCTTCATCAGGGGGAATAGAATACAAGAGAGTACATTCATTGCTCTGAACAAAGAAAAACAAAATAATTTATAAAAAAAGAAAAAACACAGGAAAAAAATCCATATCAAACAGATGACATTATAACATATGTCCAGACTTTTTACCCCCCGTAATCACGCCATCACCGCCTCACAAATAATGGGAAAAAAAAACATAAACCCCCACAAATATGGTGTGAGTTGGTCTTGAGGTTGAGTTTAGGACTTATAGGATATGTAAAGGTTTGTTACAAAAAAACAGGTCATACTTACCTCCTCTGTGCAGTTGGTTTTGCACAGAGTAGCCCCGATCCGCCTCTTCTGGGGTCCCTCAGCAGCGCTCATGGCTCCTCCTCTTCTTAAGTGCCCTGTTAGAGAGACGCCTTCCCTTGGGGCACTTGTGCGAAGCACTCCCGTGTCCTGCTGCTGCGTCCATTGACACAGGCAGCAGGACTCGGCTCCGCCCCCTGCGTCATTGGATTTGATTGACAGCAGCAGGAGCCAATGGCTGCGCTGCTATCAATCTATCCGATCAGGACCCGAGACACCGGCTGGAGCTATTGTGCTCGTCCCCGTCGCTGGAAAGACCGAGTACAGGTAAGTAAAAAGGGGGCAGCTGCATCACAGGAGGTTTTTCACCTGTAAACCCTCAAGGTGAAAAACTCCTCACCATTCAGCACTAATGTGTAGCCATAAAACAAATTGGCATTTTTTTTTTTTTTTGGGGATCACTTACTTTATTGAAGCATTTATCATTTTTCACTTCCTTTTTTGTGGCCGCTTTCTAACCGCCTCGGCGGCGGGGGAAGGAGGAGGAGGGGGGGCCGAACTTCCAGGGGGCCTCGCCCCATCTTGCCCCAGCCTGATCTCCTGGAAATGGGGGCAGGTACCCGTTCCCCCCCCCCTCCCCCTGAAAGGTGCCAAATGAGTGGAGCTCCCCTTTAAGTTGAATTTTTTGACACAATATAAAGACAGCTTTCAGGTGAAAAAAAATTACACTAAATTATTTCGTGAGTTTTGAAAGACCACACAAATGAAATATATATATATTTTTTTAAAATGAATTATTCTTAGATGGCCTACTTTTCTTTATAAAATAATAATTAAAAAGGTTTCTGCAGGTAAAGCGCCTAAACATACATGAAGCGATCGGGGCGAGGGTCTCTCTTCACTCACCTTGCCGTATACCTCTGGCAGGGAATTACTGATTATGGTTTATATATAGTTCCTGCTGTAAACTTGCACTAGTGATGAATAGAGAACAGGGGGGGCTTTCCACTGCTAACACCCTCCATGCCATCATCATTATGATAAGATATTACTTTCCCATCTCTGCCGGGATTAGCTGAATCTGCTTCCACCAGCACAATCGCTGTCCTGTGACATCATAGGCTGATTAATGCATTAATGCAAAATGTAATACCTTGATGGAACCGAAGATTGAAACTCCAGAGAGGTCATCCGTTATAATAGACAAAGGGAGATGTCCTGACTGCCTGAGCTAGGGGCACCTATGAGGTTTCCATCCATAGAGAAGGAGGTGGTGATGGACACGAGCGTTTGGAAAAAGAAAAACTGGGAATTGTCCACCGTTGATTTTTTTTGGTTGGGAAATAAAAAGCCCATAAAGCTTAAAGCGGTTCTGCACTGGGGTATTTTTTTTTTTTTTTTTTTGAGGAATATGCTAAGGGGTAATAGGAAAATTGGGGGACTCACCTGTTCCATCTTCATTCGTGATCGCCGCCAGTTTTCGTCCGATGAAGTTCTTTATCTTCTTCTTTTCTGCTGGGGGCCATCTTGCCTGTGGGCATGTGAAACCCCACAGGCACTTTAGATTGGCCCAGCATGCACCGCCGTTACTGCGCCGAGCTCGCGCGTGCGCAGTAACGGCAAAGTGCAGCTCACGTTCTCCGAAATCTCGCGAGATGTCGGCACATCTGCCGACATCTCGTGAGATTTCGGACGATGTGTCCGAAATCTCGCGAGATTTCGGAAGATGCCCGCACAGACTCCTGGGATCAATGACACCAGATCCCAGGAGACAGTGCGGCGTGACGAGGATCCCCCGCACAGACCCCGCCCACCGCCGCAGAGACAGAGGACCGGAAGTCATCGATTACAAGGTAAGTAAAAAAAAAAAACATTTCATTTAGTACTCTTTGCCTGATTTGGAAGGCAAAGAGATTTACTAAATAAAATGTGTGCAGGACCGCTTTAAGATTGTGTCTTCGTAATATGACTTCCATTAGACATGCGCACAACAAAAAAATTCATTTATTTTCGTTTTTTTCGTTTCCGTCGATTCGTAACGATTCGTAAATTCGTAAGTCGTCGGTGTTCGTATTCGTAACGATTCGTATTTTCGTAAGAGTTATTTTTTTTTGTTGATTCGTTTTTTCCGTTAGTTTAATTTTCGTTCATTCGTTTATTCGAAATTCGCACGCATTCGTATTTATTTGTACATTCGTGACATTCGTAGATTCGTAATCGGAGAATAATTCATAATTTTATGTAATGTATGCTATTATTACATTTTAAGAGACACGGAAAATTACGAATCGAAAAAAAAAGTTACGAATGTACGAATTTTTTTGTTCAATCCATTCGAAGCACGTTAAGCAGCGCCATTGTAAGAGACACGGAAAATTACGATTCGAAAAAAAAAAAAGTTACGAATGTATGAATTTTTTCGTTCAATCCATTCGAAGCACGTTAAGCAGTGCCATTGTAAGGGACACGGAAAATTACGAATCGCAAAAAAAAAAAAAAAAAGTTACGAATGTACGAATTTTTTCGTTCAATCCATTCGAAGCACGTTAAGCAGCGCCATTGTAAGAGACACGGAAAATTACGATTCGAAAAAAAAAAAAGTTACCAATGTACGAATTTTTTCGTTTAATCCATTCGAAGCACGTTAAGCAGCGCCATTGTAAGAGACACGGAAAATTACGAATCGAAAAAAAAAGTTACGAATGTACGAATTTTTTCGTTCATTTTCATTTTCGTTGTTCCTGTTTTCGTTTTTCGGATTTTCTTCATTCGTACATTCGTTGTTTCTAATTTGTTTTTTCGGATTTTCGTTATTTTCGGATGCGTTCGATTCGAACGATCCGTTATTCGTTAAATTTTTTAGCGAATCGTTCGTTCATTTGTACGAAAACGAATGAACGAAAATAACGGAAAAAAAACGAAAAACGAAAAAAAACGAAACGAATTGCACCTGTCTAACGTCCATTGATAAATGACATCCTTCCGGCAGGCAGGGTCAAATACGTCCTGATGTGTTGACCACAGAGCTGCCACCTTGTATGAACCTAAGGAGACATTACCGTATATACTCGAGTATAAGCCGAGTTTTTCAGCACTTTTTTTTGTGCTGAAAGTGCCCCCCTCGGCTTATACTCGAGTCAAGCACTTTTCTGCAGCAGAGAATGACATTTTCCGAGCCGACTTTGGGGCCCCGTATCTCAGGGGCCACT
This sequence comes from Lithobates sylvaticus, assembly GCA_028564925.1. NCBI lineage: Eukaryota > Metazoa > Chordata > Amphibia > Anura > Ranidae > Lithobates > Lithobates sylvaticus. The sequence continues at coordinate 8,201,498 of CM053034.1, read as the reverse complement.
TGGTACTAGGAACCCCCAAATTTGGATATGTTGTAGTGTTGGTTACGCTGGGTTTGCACCAAGTGGCCCCCGAGATACGGGGCCCCAAAGTCGGCTCGGAAAATGTCCTTCTCTACTGCAGAAAAGTGCTTGACATTTCCCGACCCATATTTGGGGCCCCGTATCTCGGGCCACTTGGTACTAGGAACCCCAAATTTGGTGTGCAAACCCAGAGGAACCAACACCACAACAGATCCAAATTTGGGTTCCCAGCACCAAGAGGAAGGAACGAGTATGCAGGAATTATAAAAAAATAAAAATGTTATTGAACATCAATTAAAACCATAAAAACATTTATTGTAAAGCACTCTATTCTGCATTTCCCAACTGGTATTGTTGGGCAGTATGACTATTGAAACCTGACTATTGAAACCTGTAACCATGTGGCCCCCTTGTAAATGTAGTATAGATATTAGAAAACCCTCATATACTGGCCCAGTTACAGGGATCGATAAAACGTCAGTGAGGATCTCAACACGTTGCGCCTGATGGCTTCCTCAGGGGATGTTATTTATGATCTATGTATAGAGTCAAAGCTTACAGACAGGATATAGGAGCTTCAGCCAGGATGGAGGAGAAAGAGAGAGTAGGAGAGGAGGCGTATGAGTTAGATTGCAGAAAGTTACCACGTCAGGGTCATCACCGCTTCAAGAGGAGCCCACCAAGGCCAATACTTATTTGAAAAGTGCAGTAGAGGGAGTGTGCCCAAACGCCATTTCCAAAGTGGGAACACTATAAGTTGCCTACAGTAAACTATACAGGCTATATGGGCTCTATGCCTTCCTTGAAGACAACAAATATCCTGGTCCAGTCCTAGATGGCCCCTCCGTGCCCGTGGGAAGAGTCACCTTTTTTGTGTAGTGTGATCGGGCCCTTTGTAACGTGACCTGTGCACCAGACTAGAGATCCCAGAAAATCTAAGCTGCGAAGCTGAAATTTTTGGAATGTTTTCTATCATATGTATAATGCCCCGTACACACGCTCGGGAATTCCGGCCACAAAATCCGTCCGATTTTTTCCGACGGATTTTGTCCGACACTGGTGTTGCATACACACGGTCGGACAAAGTTGTCGGAAAATCCGATCATTCTGAACGCGGCGACGTTCGTTGCGTACGACGGGACTATGTAGAGGCTAGTAGCCAATAGCTTTGGTCTTGTAATGTGATCTGAGCATGCGTGTCACTTTGTCCGTCGGAATTCGCTACACACGATCGGAAAAAGTCCGATCGGACTTTGTTGTCGGAAAATTTGACAGCAGGAGATAAAACTTTGTCCGTCGGAAAATCCGACGGAAAAAGTCAGATGGAGCCCACACACGGTCGGAGTTTCCAACAACATTGTCCGATAGGACATTTTCCGTCGGAAAATCCGACCGTGTGTACGGGGCATAAGTATTTCCCATGTCTGTTTTTTTCTTTATAAATTAATCTAATCATCGCACACAATACACTTACGCATGCAATTGCGATAATAAATTTCTTGGACCCAGAATCATCTTTTTGGTATAATCTGACATCATCACATTTGTAAATGTGTCATTTTCCTTTTCTTTTTTTTTTTCAGTCAGATGAGACATTTAGTGTAATGATCTTTGTGTTGAAACGATACGATCGAGGAATGAGCCACCAGCCTGGCGCGCACCATCTTATGTCTGTATTAGTGCCGGGGTTTGGCATGCGGCCAATTAAATGACACTTTGTTGCATCAGTTACTCCAGACTGTTCCGTGTGTGTGCCATCCGTCAGGTGTAGTTTAAACAGTTTGATGTTTTGCATATCTCTAGAGAGATTAGTAAAGTCATAAACTGCTAATTATTTGTTAATGAGGAATAACAAGGCCCTGGATGGTAAAAGATCAAACGTTTAGCTCCCATAAGAAAACATTATATTTGAACCATCTGTGAGAGATAAAAACACTTCTTGTGGAATCGGATTGTGCTCTACAATGGAGATTATTTATACAGTATATATGTGTATATATATATATATATATACAGTGTGTGTGTATACAGTATATATATATATATATATATACAGTGTGTGTGTATACAATATATATATATATATATATACAGTGTGTGTGTTTACAGTATATATGTGTGTGTATATATATATATATATATATATATATATATATATATATATACAGCATCTCACAAAAGTGAGTACACCCCTCACATTTCTGTAAATATTTTCTTCTATCTTTTCATGTGACAACACTGAAGAAATGACACTTTGTCTACAATGTAAAGTAGTGAGTGTACAGCTTGTATAACAGTGTAAATTTGCCGTCCCCTCAAAATAACTCAACACACAGCCATTAATGTCTAAACCGCTGGCAACAAAAGTCAGTACACCCCTAAGTGCAAATGTCCAAATTGGACCCAAATAGCCATTTTTCCCTCCCCGGTGTCATGTGACTCGTTAGTGTTACAAGGTCTCAGGTGTGAATGGGGAGCAGGTGTGTTAAATTTGGCGTTATCGCTCTCACTCTCTCATACTGGATTTGATGCTCTACATAAAGATGGCCGAGGCTATAACAAGGCCCTGGATGGTAAAAGATCAAACGTTTAGCTCCCATAAGAAAACATTATATTTTAACCATCTGTGAGAGATAAAAACACTTCTTGTGGAATCGGATTATTTATACAGTATATATGTGTGTGTATATATATATACACAGCATCTCACAAAAGTGAGTACACCCCTCACATTTTTGTAAATATTTTCTTCTATCTTTTCATGTGACAACACTGAAGAAATTACACTTTGTTACAATGTAAAGTAGTGAGTGTACAGCTTGTATAACAGTGTAAATTTGCCGTCCCCTCAAAATAACTCAACACACAGCCATTAATGTCTAAACCGCTGGCAACAAAAGTGAAAATGTCCAAATTGGGCCCAAAGTGTCAATATTTTGTGTGGCCACCATTATTTTCCAGCACTGCCTTAACCCTCTTGGGCATGGAGGTCACCAGAGCTTCACAGGTTGGCACTGGAGACCTCTTCCCCTCCTCCATGACGACATCGCGGAGCTGGTGGATGTTAGAGACCTTGCGCTCCTCCACCTTCCATTTGAGGATGTCCCACAGATTAATGTCTAAACCGCTGGCAACAAAAGTGAGTACACCCCTAAGAGAAAATGTCCAAATTGGGCCCAAATAGCCATTTTTCCCTCCCTGGTGTCATGTGACTCGTTAGTGTCACAAGGTCTCAGGTGTGAATGGGGAGCAGGTGTGTTAAATTTGGCGTTATCGCTCTCACTCTCTCATACTGGTCACTGGAAGTTCAATGTGGCACTTCATGGCAAAGAACTCTCTGAGGATCTGAAAAAAAATAATTGTCGCTCTACATAAAGATGGCCTAGGCTATAAAAAGATTGCCAAGACTTGTAAACTGAGCCGCAGCACGGTGGCCAAGACCATACAGCGTTATAACAGGACAGGTTCCACTCAGAACAGGCCTCGCCATGGTCCACCAAAGAAGTTGAGGTCACGTACTCAGCGTCATATCCAGAGGTTGTCTTCGTGAAATAAATGTATGAGTGCTGCCAGCATTGCTGCAGAGGTGCGAGTGGTGGGGGATCATCCTGTCAGTGCTCAGACCATACACCACACACTGCATCAAATTGGTCTGCATGGCTGTTGTCCCAGAAGGAAGCCTCTTCTCAAAAAAGCCTGCAAACAGTTTGCTGAATACAAGCAGTCTAAAGCCTCAGACACACGATCGGATTTTCCGCAGACAAAACATCAGACCTTTGTCCGAAGGGCTTTGGCCAGGAACTTGTCTTGCATACAAACGGCACGGAATTGTCGGCCAACAAACACGAACGTAGTGACATATTAGACATACTATGAGACTACAAAGAGGAGGTTCAATTGTCATGTGCCACCCTTTGGGCTCCTTCTGCTAATTCTGTGCTAGTAGAAGTTTGGTGAGTGTTGATTTGCGCTTTTATTTTCACGCTTTTCATTTTGCGCTTTTCATTTTGTTTCTGAACGGCCGTTCGTCAACCAGACATGTTGCGGAATCGGAGGAGATAACATGTTATTTATTATTGGCCTCGGAGTTATTGCTTTGACCCAAGTCCAGTCCAGGAGGAGGAGTTCTTTGACCCAAAAATTGGTTGCTTTATTAATCGTGACCAATTATGTCATGTGCCTTTGCTGCGGGAGCTCCACGAGAATAATCCAGATGTTTTTCGGAATTATCTCCGGATGACAGACCCCTGCTTTCACCAACTCTTGGCATTGTTGATCCCCTATATTAGGAAGCAGGACACATGCATGAGGCTTTTATTTTATTTTTTGGTTGAATAATGATTTGATTTGGTATATTTTTCTATATTTTTGGATGCATAGAATGAACTTTTTGATTAAGTTCTATTGGCAGATATCATGTCTAATTTTATTTGTTTTCTTTTTTTAATTCACAATAAAAAAATTGTGTAGAATAATTCTTGGCGATGTGTTTTACTTCAAATGACAGTTTGGGAGTCGGCAGTTACATTTTAAAAAATACAAAGTAAAATTAACAAGGACACCAACATAGTTGTATCTTTGAAACTCCGGGATAATGGCTTTGTGGTAACTTGTCGAAAAAAAAAAAAAAAAACATAATAATATTATTATTGATATCGCAAGAAAAAAAAAGCCTTTGAAAATACGTTTGGCAGAACTCCATCAGTATCACCAGCAAAGCAGCTTCATTATTATCCCATTATAGAAGAAGAGAATTGTGCGCTGCATTTCCAGATTTCATAATTTGCCGCGTCACGAATGTTAATTCTCCATTACGAACGCAAGTCTACAAGACCCGACCGCTTCCGGCTCGTCCTTGCTTCCGAGCATGCGTGTTTGTACTTTGGACTTTTGTCCGACAGACTTGTGTACACACGCTCGGAAAATCCGACAACAGACATTTGTCCGTGGAAAATTTATAAACCTGCCATCCAACATTTGTCCACGGAAAGTTGGCCAACAATTGTCTGATGGAGCGTACACGCGGTCACGTTTTCCGCCTGTCATCATACATTTCCCGACGGAAAATCCGATCACGTGTACGAGGCTTAAGGACATGGATTACTGGAACCACGTCCTGTGGTCTGATGAGACCAAGATAAACGTATTTGGTGCAGATGGTGACAAGCGTGTGTGGGGGCAACCAGGTGAGGAGGACAAAGACAAGTGTGTCTTGTCTACAGACAAGCATGGTGGTGGGAGTGTCATGGTGGTGGTAGTGTCATGGTGGGGGGAGTGTCATGGTGGGGGGGAGTGTCATGGTGGGGGGAGTGTCATGGTGGGGGGAGTGTCATGGTGGGGGGAGTGTCATGGTGGTGGGAGTGTCATGGTGGTGGGGGTGTCATGGTGGTGGGGGTGTCATGGTGGTGGGAGTGTCATGGTGGTGGGAGTGTCATGGTGGTGGGAGTGTCATGGTGGTGGGAGTGTCATGGTGGTGGGGGTGTCATGGTGGTGGGGGTGTCATGGTGGTGGGGGTGTCATGGTGGTGGGGGTGTCATGGTGGTGGGAGTGTCATGGTGGTGGGAGTGTCATGGTGGTGGGAGTGTCATGTTGGTGGGAGTGTCATGTTGGTGGGAGTGTCATGTTGGTGGGAGTGTCATGGTCTGGGGCTGCATGAGTGCTGCCGGCACTGGGGAGCTACAGATCATTGAGGGAACCATGAATGCCAACATGTACTGTGACATACTGAAGCAGAGCATGATCCCCTCCCTTCAGAGACTGGGCCGCAGGGCGGTATTCCAACATAACGACCCCAAACACACCTCCAAGACCACCACTGCCTTGCTAAAGAAGCTGAGGGTAAAGGTGATGGACTTGCCAAGCATGTCTCCAGACCTAAACCCCATTGATCATTTGTGGGACATCCTCAAACGGAACGTAGAGGAGCGCAAGGTCTCTAATAGACATGTGCAATTAGTTTCGTTTTTTTTTTTTTTTCGTTTTTCGTTAAAATTCGTTATATTCGTTCATTCGTTATCGTACGAATGAACGAACGATTCGCTAAAAATTTTAACGAATGTTCGAATCGAACGAATCCGAAAAACAACGAAAATCCGAATTGTCCAAATTAGAAACAACGAAACTACGAAAGAATAAAATCCGAAAAACGAAAACAGGAACAACTAAAAATCAAAATGAACGAAAAAATTCGTACATTCTTAACTTTTTTTTTTGGTGTTGAATTGGTAATTTTCCGTGTCTCTTACAATGGCGCTGCTTAACGTGCTTCGAATGGATTGAACGAAAAAATTTGTACATTCGTAACTTTTTTTTTTTTTTTTTTCGATTCGTAATTTTCCGCGTCTCTTACAATGGCGCTGCCTAACGTGCTTCGAATGGATTGAACGAAAAAATTCGTACATTCGTAACTTTTTTTTTTCGATTCGTAATTTTCGGTGTCTCTTAAAATGTAATAATAGCATACACATTACATAAAATTATGAATTATGCTCCGATTACGAATCTATGAAAACAATGTTACGAAAGTACGAATAAATCAATCTAACGAAAGTACGAATGTAACTAAATCTACGAAAATACGAATGCGTCCGAATTTCGAATAAACGAAAATTAAACTAACGGAAAAACGAATCAACGAAAAAATAACTCTTACGAAAATACGAATCGTTACGAATACGAACACCGACGACTTACGAAATTACGAATCAACAGAAACGAACATAAACAAATTTTTCTATTGTGCACATGTCTAGTCTCTAACATCCACCAGCTCCGTGATGTCATCATGGAGGAGGGGAAGAGGACTCCAGTGCCAACCTGTGAAGCTCTGGTGACCTCCATGCCCAAGAGGGTTAAGGCAGTGCTGGAAAATAATGGTGGCCACATAAAATATTGACACTTTGGGCCCAATTTGGACATTTTCACTTTTGTTGCCAGCGGTTTAGACATTAACCACTTCAACACCGCTCACTGTCATATGACGCCCACAAGGTGGATCTCCCATCCTGGGTGGGCGTCATATGACGTCCTCGGATTCCCGGCATCGCTCGGGACCCGGTGCAAGTGCCCGGCGGCCGCGATGTCCGCCGGGCACCGCGATTGCCCGTTAAAACAACGGGACCGTGCGGGACCGTGGAGCTGTGTGTGTAAACACACAGCTCCAATTCCTGTCACCGGAGAGGAGACCGATCATGCGATCCCAGTACGGAGGAACACATGATCGGTCTTCTCCCCTTGAGTCCCCTCCCCCCACAGTTAGAATCACTCCTATAGGGACACACATTAACCCCTACAGCGCCCCCTAGTGTTAACCCCTTCCCTGCCAGTCACATTTACACAGTAATCAATGCAATTTTATAGCAACGATCGCTGTGTAAATGTGAATGGTTCCAAAAATGTGTCAAAAGTGTCCGAAGTGTCCACCGCAATGTCGCAGTCACGAAAAAAAAATCGCAGATCGCCGCCATTACTAGTAAAAAAAAAAAAAATGTCAATAAATCTATCCCCTATTTTGTAGACGCTATAACTTTTGCGCAAACCGATCAATATACGCTTATTGCGATTTTTTTTTTTACCAAAAATATGTAGAAGAATATGTATCGGCCTAAACTGAGGAAAAAAAATTGTTTTTTTTTTTTAAAAAATGGGGATATTTATTATAGCAAAAAGTAAAAAATATTGTGTTTTTTTTCAAAATTGTCGCTCTTCTTTTGTTTATAGCGCAAAAAATAAAAACCACAGAGGCGATCAAATACCACCAAAAGAAAGCTCTATTTGTGGGAAAAAAAGGACGACCGCGCAATTGTTAGTTAAAGCGACGCAGTGCCGAATCGCAAAAAGTGCTCTGGTAAGGAAGGGTAAAAAAAAGGCCCGGTGCTGAAGCGGTTAATGGCTGTGTGTTGAGTTATTTTGAGGGGACGCCAAATTTACACTGTTATACAAGCTGTACACTCACTACTTTACATTGTAGACAAGTGTCATTTCTTCAGTGTTGTCACATGAAAAGATAGAAGAAAAGACTTACAAAAATGTGAGGGGTGTACTCACTTTTGTGAGATACTGTATATATATATATATATATACCATTTTCTGTAATACGACAAATTCTTGCAATTGTTGCCTGAAATTGTGGAATTTCTCAGTTGATTATGAAACCTTCAAATAATTAACATGGAGGTCAATTCTTCTTCTAGCTGTTTTTCAAACATTGTTGCTTTTTAAGATATCACTAAATAATGTGCAAGGCCACAAACAAGAAGAGCCTTGAAACGCAACTCGAGGATGGACCCCTCCCCCTCCCCGCTTTTATTTTATTACAGGAATTTATATAGTGCTGGCAGTTTACACAGAGCTCTACATACTGCGCATTCACATCAGCACCTGCCCCAAGGAGCTTACAATCTAATGGTCCCTATCTCACATGCATACACACACACACTTTATTTTCAGAAGTATTGGGACGCCTGCCTTGACACGCACATGAACTTTATTGACATCCCAGTCTTAGTCCGGAGGGTTCAATATTGAGTTGGCCCACCCTTTACAGCTATAACAGCTTCAACTCTTCTGGGAAGGCCGTCCAGAAGGTTTAGGAGGGTGTCTACGGGAATGTTTGACCATTCTTCCAGAAGAGCATTTGTGAGGTCAGACACTCATGTGGGACAAGAAGGCCTGGCTCGCAGTCTGCACTCTAATTCATCCCAAAGGTGTTCTATTGGGTTGAGGTCAGGACTCTGCGCAGGCCAGTCAAGTTCCTCCACCCCAAATCAGCCATGTCTTTATGGACCTTGCTTTGTGCACTGGTCAAAATCATTTGGTGGAGGTGGGGGTTATGGTGTGGGGGTTGTCCGATTTTGGTGAGCCTGTGCGAATTGTAGCCTCATTGTTTCTTGTTCTTAGCTGACAAGTATGTTCTCCTGCTGCTGTAGCTCATCTGCTTCAAAGTTTGATGTGTTGTGCATTCAGAGATGGTATTCTACATACCTTGGATGTAACGAGTGGTTATTTGAGTTACTGTTGCCTTTCTATCATCTGGAACTAGTCTGCCCATTCTCCTCTGACCTCTGAGATGAGACCACTCGGAAGTTCGGCCCCCCACATCAGCCATGTGGCTGGAATCGAGGAGATAACGGGTTTTTTATTATGGGCCTTGGAGTTATTGCTTTGACTTTATTTTGTATTGTTGAATTATGATTGATTGGTATATTATCGATATTTTTGGATGCTAGAATCACTTTTTTGGTTAAGTTTTTTTTTTTCCTTATTTGGGGGCAGATAGCATGTCTAATTTTATTTGTTTTCTTGTTATAATGCAACACTAAAAAAAATTGTTGTAGAATTATACGTGGGCGAGGTGTTTTTAACTTCAAATTTGATAACACTAGAAAAAAAAAGCCTTTAGAAAATTTGTTTGCAAATAATCCATCAGTATCAACCAGCAAAGCAGCTTCATTCTTATTCATTTAAAGAAGAAGTTCGTGCTGCATTTCCAGATCCCGCGTCACGAATGTTAATTCTCCATTCGAAGCCCACCGTTTACAAGGGTCCGAAACGCCTCTTCCGGCTCGGCCTTAGCTTCCGAGCAATGCGTGTGTACTTTCGGAAGTTCGGCCCCCCACATGCCAACCAACTTCCCCGCCACCGGACTATTCAGAAAGCACAGCAGATTCATACTGCTGCGACTTGGGATTTGACGATAGTTTTGTCAAGACCCATAATCGCATGACATAAATCCCATGTATAAATAATTACAAATGTTGTTTCTGTTAAAATTTAATGCAGAGTATATGCGAGATATTGAGTAAGTTTTGCAGAGTATTCGGTAACAGTATTAGCAAGGTTTTGGTGAGTATTGGCTTGATTACGGCCAAACATTGGCAGAATATTGGCAGAGTATTGGTGAGTAATTGGACATAGTATTGGCAGAGTATTGGCAAGTTGATTGGTGAGTATTGGCGGAAGTATTGGCAGAGTATTCGGTGGATTTGCAGATTGGCCAGAGTATGGTGCATTGGCAGAATATTGCAGAGCTATTGGGTGAGTATTGGCAGAGTAATTGGCTATTGCTGACAACTGTCCCCAAGCCACCCAGCATTCATTCTGCTGCGCTATTACCTTTTGTACCCACCACCCCCTCCCTTTAGAATGTATACGACTTGTAATTGAAACTGTACCCAAATTGTAAAGCGCTGCGTATGACATGAATCCCATAGTGCAGAGTATTGTTAGTCAGCGCGGTTGGGTCACCAAGAGCTGTCTTAATTAGCACTACTGAAGTTGCTCTGAAGCCTCGTCCACGCAATCGGATTGTTGGCCAACAAATCCACGGACGCCCTCCCAGAATAAGCCGACCGCGCTGTAGCCGTTTTTGGGCTATGGCCCGGTCGGCAAGTGGTTAATGGAAGTCACTTCCAAGTCGGATCCTCATCTATATTGGTGTGGTTTGGATGTGACATTACTGGAAGATTACACAGGCATCCCCAAAAGTCACTTATAAAGTCGCATCAAAGTAGTACTCAAGTCGCCAGCAAAATCGTCAGGAAGTCGCCTGGCAAAGTCGCACCGTAAGTTGTGCGGCTTTCAGGTCGCGGCAGTGTGAGCCGAGACTTACTGGCTGGAAACAAACGAATGCAGCCATCACCTCTAAGAATTGGTAAGCTGCAATATAATAAATGTTTGCTTTTGGGTTTGATTCCACTTTAACCCCTTTTGCAGTATATGTATCCTATCGAGGTCTGGAGGTGTCAGTGCAATAAAATGACAGGTCCTCACTGAGTAGAGCCTTTCCATCTAACCAGTGGCGTTGCTAGGGGGTGGCTTTTCTGGGGCCCATAGCCCTGAGTCTCTGCAGGGGTCCCCAAGGGGAGGGGAGGCTCTCTGGGGAACCGGATGCAAGGGGGGGCTCTCTGGGGACCCTGATTTTAAAGGGGGAGGCTCTCTGGGGACCCTGATTTAAGGGGGAGGCTCTCTGGGGACCCGGATGCAAGGGGGAGGCTCTCTGGGGACCCTGATTTTAAGGGGGAGGCTCTCTGGGGACCCTAATGTAAGGGGGGCTCTCTGGGGACCCTGATGTAAGGGGAGGCTCTCTGGGGACCCTAATGTAAGGGGGGGCTCTCTGGAGACCCTAATGTAAGGGGAGCTCTCTGGGGACCCGGATGCAAGGGGGAGGTTCTCTGGGGACCCTGATTTTAAGGGGGAGGTTCTCTGGGGACCCTGATTTTAAGGGGGAGGCTCTCTGGAGACCCTAATGTAAGGGGGGCTCTCTGGGGACCCGGATGGAAGGGGGAGGCTCTCTGGGGACCCTGATTTTAAGGGGGAGGCTCTCTGGAGACCCTAATGTAAGGAGGGAGGCTCTCTGGGGACCCTGATGTAATGGAGGGGGCTCTCTGGGGACCCTGATTTTTAAGGAGGAGGCTCTCTGGAGACCCTAATGTAAGGGGGGCTCTCTGGGGACCCTGATGTACGGGGGGCTCTCTGGAGACCCTAATGTAAGGGGGGCTCTCTGGGGACCCTGATGTAAGGAGGGGGCTCTCTGGGGATCCTGATGTAAGGAGGGGGCTCTCTGGGGACCCGATGTAAGGAGGGAGCTCTCTGGAGACCCTAATGTAAGGGGGGCTCTCTGGGGACCCTAATGTAAGGAGGGCGCTCTCTGGGGACCCTGATGTAAGGAGGGGGCTCTCTGGAGACCCTGATGTAAGGAGGGGGCTCTCTGTGGACCCTGATGTATAGAGGGGGCTCTCTGGGGACCCTGATGTAAGGAGGGGGCTCTCTGGGGACCCTGATGTAAGGAGGGGGCTCTCTGGGGACCCTGATGTAAGGAGGGGGCTCTCTGGGGACCCTGATGTAAGGAGGGGGCTCTCTGGGGACCCGATGTAAGGAGGGAGCTCTCTGGAGACCCTAATGTAAGGGGGGCTCTCTGGGGACCCTCATGTAAGGAGGGCGCTCTCTGGGGACCCTGATGTAAGGAGGGGGCTCTCTGGAGACCCTGATGTAAGGAGGGGGCTCTCTGGGACCCTGATGTAAGGAGGGGGCTCTCTGGGACCCTGATGTAAGGAGGGGCTCTCTGGGGACCCTGATGTAAGGAGGGGGCTCTCTGGGACCCTAATGTAAGGGGGGGCTCTCTGGGGACCCTGATGTAAGAGGGGGCTCTCTAGGGGGCCCTGATGTAAGGAGGGGCTCTCTGGGGACCCTGATGTATAGAGGGGGCTCTCTGGGGACCCTGATGTAAGGAGGGGCTCTCTGGGGACCCTGATGTAAGGAGGGGGCTCTCTGGGGACCCTGATGTAAGGAGGGGCTCTCTGGGGACCCTGATGTAAGGAGGGGGCTCTCTGGGGACCCTGATGTAAGGGGGGGGCTCTCTGGGGACCCTGATGTAAGGGGGGGCTCTCTGGGGACCCTGATGTAAGGAGGGGCTCTCTGGGGACCCTGATGTAAGGAGGGGGCTCTCTGGGGACCCTGATGTAAGGAGGGGGCTCTCTGGGGACCCTGATGTAAGGAGGGGGCTCTCTGGGGACCCTGATGTAAGGAGGGGGCTCTCTGGGGACCCTGATGTAAGGAGGGGGCTCTCTGGGGACCCCCATGTAAGGAGGGGGCTCTCTGGGGACCCTGATGTAAGGAGGGGGCTCTCTGGGGACCCTGATGTAAGGGGGGGGCTCTCTGGGGACCCTGATGTAAGGGGGGGGGGCTCTCTGGGGATACACACACACATGTATATTACTGTATATACATGTGTATGCCCACCCAAGCGTATGACTTTCTTTACTTCGCTGCTGTGGGCTCTAGATCCGGATCTTTGGTAGACCTAGCAGCGCCCCTGCATCTAACCTTGCCCAGTGATTATTCCCCACTTTCACTGATAAGATCCTGATGCCAGCTATTGGGATGTGCGTTGTCGCAATCACCGCAGGTGCTTTTAAAGTTCTCATCCAGACAAGGAATCAGCCACAGCCTGATATTAGGATTTTTTTTTTTGGGTATCTTGACCAAAGTTCTCCTTAATGAAAGGTTTACATTTTATTTTAAAGGCTAGGTCAGCCCCAAAGTTCATCTTGGATTTAATTCCCGGGATTACTCGCTAATATCACTGACATCACCATCTCATCCGTGAACTCATCAAGTAACAGAGGAATATGCATCCCGGCAAAGCGCGGCTTCAAGTGCGCACATCGGGGACGAAAAAAAAAAAAAAAAAATCTACATATTCACCCAGACCTCGTTGTCTTTCAATCACCTCATTGCTGAAATGGCAGCGAAAGCAGAATTTTTCATTTTCTCCATTTGTACAAATTGCTAATAAATCATTTTGAGTGAGGGACATTGGCAGGCAGACTCACTCCTCGTGAGATTGCATTTCTAATTAGCGGGTAGGAAGAAAAGAGGGGCCCGGCGTATATCGGCGAAGCAAAAGGTGGGCCGCTTGGCCCGTGACCTCATCTCAGCAATGACCTGCTAAAGAAATTAATGTCTGATCAAGACAAAGAGACGGCGGCCGCCGTTTTGTCATGCAATAAAAATATACAGATTTGACTCAATCACACGCGGGATCAATGCATCAAGTGTCTGGAAACTGCCGCCCCCGCCGAGCGCGCATTGGCACGGGAGCGTACCCACGTTTTTGGTTTGTGATGTCCTCCCCGAACGGGTTAAGCGTATTTGTCTGGAATCCGTGGCAGTGTGCCGGGGAAAAAGGCAAAGGTGAAAAGACGTTCCTTTCTTGCTGTGTTCAGACCGTCTGCGCGATCACCTTCAGCAGAAATCCAGAGCCGACCCGAGAGATCAGAGCGCAGGAAGATAAAAAGCTGCTAATTCCACCACAGGCCTTCGAAAAAAAAAAAAGCGACTTTGCATTGTTAAATAAAAATACTGCCAACCCCCGTGGAAAATTGAGTTTCCCTTATATTTACGCATTTTACATAGAAATGATTTATTTTGTAAGGTTGGCCGGTTCAGGGACATTTTTATTTGGGGCAGTTTGGGGGCCTTCTGGAATCAGAAGAGCGAAACCCTAACTAGATGACGTTTCCTAAACCACCGGGTGTGGTGAACAATAGGCAAACATGTTTTTTTTCTTTCTTATAAAATACTGTTTTCACCTTTTCTAACCTCTTCAATACCAGACACTTTCACCACCTTCCTGCCACGGCCAAGTTTCAGATTTCAGCACTTTGAATGACAATTACTCAGGCATGCAACACTGTACCCAAATTACATTTTTAACATATTTTTTATACTTTCCTTCTGGTAGTATTTAATCCCTACTGGGGTTTTTATTTTTTTCTAAATCAATGAAAAAAGACAGAAAAAAAAAAAAAAAGATTTTCTTAGTTTCCGTTAAAGTTTTTTTGCAAAAAAGTAATTTTTCTTCTTCACTGATGTGCGATGATAAGGCTGCATGGATGGACACTGATGGGGCTGCACTAATGTGCACTTATGGGCACTGATGAGATTGCACTGATGGGCACTGATGAGGCAGCACTAATGTACACTGATGGGCACAAACTGATGTGGACTGATGAGGCTGCACTGATGAGGTTGCACTGATGGGCACTGATGAGGCAGCACTAATGTACACTGATGGGCACTGATGAGGTTGCACTGATGGGCACTGATGAGGCTGCACTGATGAGGTTGCACTGATGGGCATTGATGAGGCAGAACTAATGTACACTGATGGGCACTGATGAGGTTGCACTGATGGGCACTGATGAGGTTGCACTGATGGGCACTGATGAGGTTGCACTGTTGGGCACTAACTGATGGGCACTGATGAGGCTGCACTGATGTACACTGATGGGCACTGTTAAGGCTGTACTGATGTTCACCAATGAGGCAGCACTGATGGGCACTGATGAGGCGGCACTGAAGGCAGCACTGATTGGCACTAATAAGCTACACTAATGGGCACTGATAAGCTGCACTGATGGGCATTGACAAGGCTGCACTGATAATCAGGGCACTAATGAGGCTGCACTGATGTAAGGCACTGGGTAGCACTGTAAAACACTGTAAAAACACTGTAAACTGTCACAACTCACATCTCCAGCACAGATCCTGTTCTCCTTCCCTTGCAGGCAATCTCTGTGTGAGGGAAGGAGAGCTGTTAACCGACAAAGACCTGTTGTGTTTACATGTGTGATCGCTTATGATTGGACACAGGGTTTAAGTGGTAAAGGGCTGCTATGATTGGCCCTTTACCCCAATCTCTCCAAGGCACACAGCGGTCCCAGATGGTTCACCGATGCGCACCCACGGGAGGACGTGCAGGAATGCCCCCCCCCCAGAAGCAGAGAGACACCCTGAGGCCATATAGTCTCTATACGGCAGGCGCCAAGTGGTTAATATTATTTATTTATTGCATCTTTGTGCTGCTGACCTCCTCCAGTCTTTATCAAACTCTCCCAACCTACATGCACTTCCTCCACTGTCAGCTGCACAACATCGCTCTGGACCTGCCTCCTGATAGTGACTGCTGTAGCACCCTCCTTGTTAGGTTGTTGGTAGGATTATGGCAAATCTCGTTTTTGGCTCCTTTGTAGCCAGTGGAGCGAAGCTTGATTGCTTTTGGCTGTTTTTGGGTTCTGCTGGTTGCAGGTTCAACTACTTCCCCCTACATGCTAGTAAGTTCTAGAATTTAGTGGATTGGAAGAAGCAGACCCTGGATTTGAATATTCATACAGCCTCAGCCAATCCCTGGGAAGGAGAATGACCAGTAGGGGGCTGAGGTGTGTATAAATAGGTGGGGGTCTGGAACAGCAGGATCCTGGTCCTGGTAGAGAAGACCCAGCCTGGAGGGCTGTGGCCCTGGGGGTTCTGCTGGTTGCAGGCTCAACTATTTCCCCCTGCAGGCTAGTAAGTTCTAGAATTTAGTGTGTTGGAAGAAGTAGACCCTGGACTTAAATATTCATACAGCCAATCCCTGAAAGGAGAATGACCAGTAGGGGGCTGAGGTGTGTATAAATAGGTGGGGGTCTGGAACAGCAGGATCCTGGTCCTGGTAGAGAAGACCCAGCCTGGAGGGCTGTGGCCCTGGGGGTTCTGCTGGTTGCAGGCTCAACTATTTCCCCCTGCAAGCTAGTAAGTTCTAGAATTTTGTGTGTTGGAAGAAGTAGACCCTGGACTTGAATATTCATACAGCCAATCCCTGAAAGGAGAATGACCAGCACATGGACACAGAGAAACAAACAAACTGTTTCTTCAGAATAACAGAAGTTAGGAATCTGCAACAAAGTTTGTTACAATCCCTGCAATGTACAGAGATCACCCAGAGGGAGGGACTTTTTTTCAACAAAATTGGATTAAGCCCCCGTTCACACCGAATCAGACTTCACTTGAAATTGCACAAATTTCAAAGCCGCATGTCAGTGTGACTTGGCTGACATCTGTGCAACTTCATGCACAGATTGTCTAAGCAAGTCGCACCCGAAATCACCAAAAATAGGTGCGGCACCGCAAAGTTGGCTTTGCACCGATTTGAGCAGTTCCATTGCCGACAATAGGGTGCGACTTGTCATGTGATTTGGACCTGTCAAATTGCATGACAAGTCGCACCGGTGTGAACGGGGGCTAAAAATCACTGAAAAGCGGGCGAACGATCGGCCAGTTTTCCAGCAAGTCGGAACCGAGGATAGAAATAATGTACAAAAATTCTCTTACGACAAAGGCTTCTTTTTTGTTATTTGTTGTTTCTGATCACGCGCAATAACTTTGTATCTGATATTTCTCGTATGAAAACGATACACATTAAACGGAAAACGTTCTTTCTGTTCTCGTACGGATTATTTTTTGGCATTTGTCCCTTCGGAAATTTTTCGTTCGGAAGGTCAAAATCGGCTGTTGAAAGTTGTGTACACACTATACGAAAATCGTACGATCGTTCCTCGCACAAAAATGTTCGCCCGATTTTCTTACAGTGTGTACGGGCCATTACTCTTCAACCCCTTAGCGACCGCCGTGCGCACATAAACTGCGGCAGGGGCGGCCGATCTGTGCCAGATCATGTACCTAGTACATGATCCGACTCTGCCAGGCCTGGGCACGCGCAATGTCCGCCGGGTCACGCTGATCGTTCGGGAGACCGGCAAAACAGCGGTCTGCCTATGTAAACAAGTCAGATCGCCGTTCTGTTAGTAGGGAAGGTAGAGATCTTATGTTTCTGCTAAGCAGGAACACGGATCTCTGCCTTCCCACAGTAAAAGCACCTCCCCCACAGTTGGCAAGCACCCCCCTAGGAACACATTTAACCCTTTGATCGCCCCTGATGTTAACCCCTTGCCTGCCAGTGTCATTAGTACAGTGACAGTACATCTTGTTAGCACTGTCACAATGTGATAAAATAACAGTATTCAAAACTGCCACACTTGGCGTTTTGAATGCTTTTAAGTGCAAAGGAGAGATTTGGGGTCTTATAGACCCCAGATCTCTCCATAAAGAGTACCTGTCACATGCCTATTACTGTCACAAGGAATCTTTACATTCCTTGTGACAGCAATAAAAGTGATAAAAAAAAACTATTTAAAGGGAAAGTGTAAAAAAAAATAAAATAAATTTAATAAAAAAAAAAAAATTCCCTTATTTATTTTAAGTGTCCCACCCCTCCTTGCTGGTGCGAAGAAGCAAACGCATATTATATAAGTCGCGCCCACAAATGTGAACAGTGCTTGCCCTCCGATGTTAACCCCTTCCCAGCCAGTGTCATTAGTACAGTGACAGTGTATATTTTTAACACTGATCACTGTATTAGTGTCACTGGTCCTCAAAATGCGTGTCAGTCATGTGTGTCCGATTTGTCCGCCGCAATATTGCAGTACCGCTATAAGTCGCTGATCGCCGCCATTACTAGTAAAAAAAAATTAAAAATAAAAAAAATATATATATATATATATCTCATAGTTTGTAGACAATATAACTTTTGTGCAAACCAATCAATATACACTTAATGCAATTTTTTTTTTTACCAAAAATATGTAGCAGAATACATATTGGCCTAAATAGATGAAGAAAAACATTTTTTTTTATTGGACATGTTTTATAGCAGAAAGTAAAAAATATATATGCGCTAGCAGGACGGTAAAAAAAAGTCCTGCTAGCAGCATCTTTGGAGCGGTGAAGGAGCCGTGTATTCACCGCTCCTATACTGCTCCTACCCATTGAAATCAATGGGACACCGCGGGGATACCGCAGGAATACCGCCGGCAAAGCGCCGGCAAAGCGCCGCTGCAGCGGCGCTTTGCGGCGCTTTGCGGGGGTTTTTAACCCTTTTTCGCCCGCTAGCGGGGGTTAAAAACCACCCCGCTATCGGCCGAATACCGCGGCTAAAACGACGGTAAAGCAGCGCTAAATATAGCGCTGCTTTACCGCAGCCGCCCGCACCGGCCCGGTGTGCAACCAGCCTTATAGCGCAAAAAATCGATCATATAGCGATCAAATACCACCAAAAGAAAGCTCTATTTGAAGGGAAAAAAAAAGGGACATCAATTTTGTTTGGGTACAGCGTCACGCAACCGCGCAATCGTCAGTTAAATTAAGGCAGTGCCGTATCGCAAAAAATGGGCTGGTCATGAAAGAGGGGGGTAAATCTTCCCAAGCTGAAGAGGTTAAGCTGCAGAATGCTGTACAAATCAATGACAGGCCTGCAGCTGTTCATAAGTAACTGTGCAGGTTGTGGTCTCAGTTTTCCTCTGGGGGGGGGGGGGGGGGGGGGGGGGGGCTGCTCTTCTTATCACAGGTGATCGCTTCATGTGTGATTACATGTGAACAGCTGAGATCAGCCGGTCATTGATTTCTACCAGCTGAGCAAATTCCTGACTACTCGCTGCAGGAATGCACTGATCTGGGTGGCGTACGACTAAGAAGCTGATACCAATTCACACTCAGGTATTTTATCTTTTTTCTTTATTAAAATAAGTATATTTCATGATTTTAGGCGTCATGTAGAGGGGCTGTACAGCACGCGGAGCTTGCATAAGGCCTTCCTCGGGTTTCTCTGCCGCGTACAGCCACCCCTTACTTATTCATTAGAATGGGCGGCTGTTCCCATTGAGGTGAATGGTAAGAGGTGGGTGTACGCGGCTGTGCTTTGCGTGACGTATGCCCCGTACGCACCCGATATGATTGGTGTGTACGGGGCATACGCAACCCCCGGGCATACAATCCTGTACAGTCGCCTCTTTCTATTCATCTCATTGGGCAGCTGTACGAGGGGGTATTACACAGGCTGTATGGTCGCTATACTGCCATGTGCATGAAGCCTTAAAGTGTTACTAAACCCAGGACCCTGCAGTCATTATATCTGATCTCCCGCAGTACACAGAACATGGAAATGCAATTGTTTTAGTAAATATAAACTGCTAAATACCTTTTCTCATCAGCAGTATATAGCAGTCTTGTGACTTCTATCAGTGTCTGGTTAAAGCTTGTAGGAGGAGTTTTCATTCTCCTCTGACTGACCTATGAGGCTGCAGGACCCCTGACCCTCTGTCTGGACAGTGCTGATTGGCCCTGTGCTGATCACATGCACCCTCCCAAGTAAAAAAATCTCTCTAGCAATACACACCAAACTGAGCATGTGCAGAGTGACTCCAAAGGCTCTGTCTTATCAGGAAATAGATTGGGGACAGTGGAAGAAGGGGAGGATCAAAGAAGACAGGATCAAATAGCCTTTTTACACAATGCAGAGGATTCACCCCTTAGGTTCCACAGTGAGTATAGCAAGCATGCTTTACCGCATATATACACTGAATTTACTGTTATGGGTTTACTAACACTTTAACCACTTGAACTTCGGAAGGTTTACCCCCTTCATGACCAGTCCATTTCTTAGGCCGGTTTCACACTGGGGCGGTGCGGGCGGCGACGGTAAAGCAGCGCTATATTTAGCGCTGCTTTACCGTCGTTTTAGCCGCAGTATGCGGACGCTAGTGGGGTGGTTTTAACCCCCGCTAGTGCCCGAAAAAGGGTTAAAACCCCCCTGCAAAGCGCCGGTATCCCCACAATGTCGCATTGATTTCAATGGGTAGGAGCGGTGAATACACGGCTCCTTCACCGCTCCAAAGATGCTGCTAGCAGGACTTTTTTTTTACCCTCCTGCTAGCGCACCGCTCCAGTGTGAAAGCCCGCCGGCTTTCACACTGGAGTGAAAGGACCCGCTTTTTTTCAGGCGCTATTTTTTGCGCTGTAGCTCCTGAAAAACGCCCCAGTGTGAAAGGGGCCTTACGATATGGCACTGTGTTACTTCAACTGACAGTTGAGCGGTTGTGCGACTTTGTTCCCACAAATAGAGCTTTCTTTTGGTGGTATTTGATCACCTCTGCGGTTTTTATTTTTTATAAACAAAAAAAGACTGACAATTTTCTGCTATAAAACATATCCAATAAAACAAAAAGGTACAAAAATTAAATTTCTACATCAATTTAGGCCAATATGTTTTCTGCTACAAATTTTTGGTAAAAAAAAAAAAAATCCCAATAAGCGTAATCAATATACATAGATCACCCAGAGGGGAGGGTTTTTTAATTTTTCTCAGCAAAAGTGGAGTTTTCACGAGCGGGTTTTCCGTCGGAAAAATCTTGGATGGTTTTTCCAACGGAATTCCGCTCAAGTTTGCCTTGCATACACAGGGTCACACAAAAGTTTGCTGAACTTTCGACCACCAAGAACGCGGTGACGTACAACACTACCACAGGCCGAGAAAATGAAGTTCAATGCTCCCGAGCATGCGTCGAATTGTTTCCGAGCCTGTGGTGGAATTTTGCACGTCGGAATTGGTACAGACGATCGGAATTTCCGATCGTAACTTTTTCTGGCCGAAAAATTGAGAACCCGCTCTCAATCTTTTGCTGGCGGGAATTCGGTCAGCAAAAGTCCGATGGAGCCTACACACGGTCGCATTTTCCGACCAAAAGCTCTCATCTGTCTTTTGCTGGCCGAATTTCTGATCGTGTGTACGCGGCAATTAAAGCAAGAAGCTTTCCACAGTGAGAAGTTCACAGGATTGATCACTTATAGATATACACAAGGTGATCCTATTCTCACTTTATCGCTTCTTCTCTCCGATGTCGCTTATTCTCAAGTAGTGAAGGGGGGTGGGGATGACAGTCCAAGTGATCAGAAGGATCTCCCATATTTTTGGACTGGTGGATTCATTTTAAAATCAGATTCACAAGTGGTTGTACACAGCCTGTGATCTCATCTCTTGCTTCTATCGGTAAAGGTAACAGATTTCTGCTATGAACCTCACTGAGGGCATCTGTTTTCTATATGTGCAATCATGGAGATTAGGAAGGCCAGCAGTGCACCATAGATTTACAGTTGGAAAACATTAGCAAAATCACTCACAAAATAAAACCACATTCAGAAGTTGTATCCCAATTGTAACCAACGTAAGTTCTGGTATCATGCCTTCTTCCACAGACCTCTTTTGGTAAAATTGTCCTAGAACAAGGTCTCCAGATGTTTTGGTATGAGGGCACATAGTAGATTTTACAAATATTTGTAGACCATAAAAAATCCCCATCAGGGTACCCATTAGAGTTGCTCCTTGCATCAGGGCCACCATTAGAGTTGCTCCTTGCATCAGGGCCACCATCAGAGTTGCTCCTTGCATCAGGGCCACCATCAGAGTTGCTCCTTGCATCAGGGCCACCATCAGAGTTGCTCCTTGCATCAGGGCCACCATCAGAGTTGCTCCTTGCATCAGGGCCACCATCAGAGTTGCTCCTTGCATCAGGGTCCCCATCAGAGTTACCTCTTACATCACAGTCACCCCTTACGCCAGGGTCCCCATCAGAGTTCCCCCTTACATAAGGGTACCCATCAGAGTTACCTCTTACATCACAGTCACCCCTTACGCCAGGGTACCCATCAGAGTCCCCCCCCCCCCCCTACAACAGGTTCCCCATCAGAGTCACTCCTTACATCAGGTTCCTCATCAAAGTCCCCTTTTACATCAGGGACCCATCATAGTTCCCCCATTTGCATCAGGGACCCCATGAGAGACCTCCTTGCTTCAGGGAACCTATCAGAGTCCTCGCTCACATCAGGAATCTCATCAGAGTCGCCCCTTAAATTAGGGTACCCATCAGAATGGCCTCTTACGTCAGGGTCCCCGTAAGGCTGGATTCACACCTATGCATTTTTTGTGCTTTTTGCATTTTGCAGATTTGCTCTACAGAACCTGTTCCATAGGAAACCATGGTAAATGGACTGTAGTGCAAATCTGCAAAATGCAAAAAGCACTAAAAATGCATAGGTGTGAATCCAGCCTAAGAGTTACCTCTTTCATCAGGGTCCCCATCAGGGCCGCCCCTTACATCAAGTTCCCCGTCGGAGTCCCCCCTTACATCAGGTTCCCCATCAGATGCTCCCCTTACGTCAGGGTCCCCGTCAGAGTTGCTCCTTACATCAGGATCCCCGTCAGAGTTGCCCCTTACATCAGGATCCCCATCAGAGATGCCCCTTACATCAGGCTCCCCATCAGAGTTTCCCCTTACATCAGGCTCCCCATCAGAGTTTCCCCTTACTTCAGGCTCCCCATCAGAGTTGCCCCTTACATCAGGTTCCCCATCAGAGTCCCCCCTTACATCAGATTCCCCATCAGAGCCCCTCCCCCCTTACATCAGATCCCCATCAGAGTCCCCCCTTTACATCAGATCCCCATCAGATGCCCCCCTTACATCAGGGTCCCCATCTGAGCCCCCATCAGAGTTGCCCCTTACATTGCCCCTTACATCAGGGTTCCCATCAGAGTTGCACCCCCCCACCTTCCATCAGATTCCCCATCAAAGTTGCCCCTTCCATCAGATTCCCCATCAAAGTTGCCCCTTCCATCAGATTCCCCATCAAAGTTGCCCCGTCTTACATCAAGATCCCGATCAGAGCCCCCATTACACATACCTCCCAACTTTTTGAGATGGAAATGAGGGACACCTATCAGCAAAATTATGCAGGCATTGGACACACCCCTTGCCACGTCCCCTTAAAGGAGAATTGTACAAAAGAAACAAGATTGGTTAAAAGTGCTTTTTTTACCACTACTATTCCTTTATATTGGCTTTTTTGGAATTTACAAATGCAACAATTTAGAAATCAGATGAAAGGTTTAGCGCTGGGAAACACTTTTTGATACATAAAAAGAGCATTTTATATACAACTATAGAGATCAGACCAAAAATGAGGGACAAATGAGGAGGAATGAGGGACAGAGGGACATTGCTCCAAATCAGGGACAGCCCCTCGAAATCGGGGACAGTTCCTCGAAATCGGGGACAGTTGGGAGCTATGCCATTACATCAGCAGGGGAGACCATAGGAAGCCTTTGCTGACCCTAATCCTCAACCAGTGCACATTGAGGACACACCACTGTCCCTATCTCGGGGGCCAGATGTGGCCCGCAGGCCGTGATTTGGAGACCTCTGGCCTCGAATGACAAATTTTCAGGGTGGAGAAGCTGCCCATCAATGTAATGGGCTGCATGTTCACATCTTCTCCTACATGTGCCTATCCTTCAAATGATTTGAATGTTACATAGAGACACATGAGACCCCTCGTATGTAGAACAGCAAAGCACTACTGCCTTGTCAGAAATACTTAAATCTGACATTAAGTCCAGCAATGCATCGTGTCAGTAACTGTCATGTCTGCATATGCTCAGCGACAGTTAAGAGACGAGCTGTCCTAAATTTAAAAAAAAGGGAAAGTGGAGACAAGGGAAGTGAGTCTCTCAAGGTTTTCACACTTTGAGCTCGATGTATGAAGAGGACGGATTTTCATGGCTGCATCGATTTTCTAGTAAAAGTTTACTGAATATTTACATCCCTTAATAGGAGGCCGTTGTGCAGGAAGCCATAGCAACCGTTTCTAAATGAGCTTTAAACTGCATGCTGTTCAGTAAATCATAAAAAAAAAGCACAAATGATTGCAATGACGGGGGGCCATTTTGCACACTCTGGTTTAATCCCTCTCTCTATGTTTACATTGTTATATTGGATATAGAAAGCAATTGGGTTGGTGCTAGTAGTAAATTTACTGTTCTGAGTGGCATCGGAACAATCATTTCTGACATGCAATTGTTTAACCACTTCAATACCGGGCACTTTTACCCCCTTCCTGCCAAGGCCAATTTTCAACTTTCAGCGCTGTCACACTTTGAATGACAATTGTGCAGTCATGCAATGCTGTACCCAAACAACATTTTTAACATTTTTTCTTTGTTTCTGTTAAAAAAAAATCTCCTTCACTGATGTGCGCTGATGAGGCTGCACTGAGGGGCATAGATAGGCTGCACTGATGAGGCGGGACTGACGAGGTGGCACTGATGGGCACTGATCAGGAGGCACTGATATGCAGCACTGATGGGCACTGATATGCAGCCCTGATGGGCACTGATAGGCGGCACTGATATGCAGTACTGATGGGCGACACTGATATGCAGCACTAATGGGCACTGATAGACCGCACTGATATGCAGCACTGATGGGCAGCCTTTAAGGGCACTGATATGCAGCAATGATGGGCACTTATATGCAGCACTGATGGGCACTGACAGGCGGCCCTAATGGGCACTGATAGGTGGCACTGATGTGCAGCACTGATAGGAAGCACTGCTGGGCACTGATAGGCGGCACTGATATGTAGCAGTGATGGGCACTGATATGCAGCACTGAGGGGCACGGATAGACAGCACTGATGGGCACGGATAGGCAACACTGATATGCAGCACTGATAGGTGGCACTGATATGCAGCACTGATAGGCACTCATGGGCAGCCTTTAAGGGCATTGATAGGCAGCAATTATGGGCACTGATATGCAGCACTGATGGGCACTGATAGGTGGCTATAATGGGCACTGGTAGGCAGCACTGCTGGGCTCTGATAGGTGGCACTGTTATGCAGCACTGATATGCAGCACTGATAGGCAGCCTTTAAGGGCACTGATAGGCAGCCTTTAAGGGCACTGATAGGCAGCAATGATGGGTGCTGATGGATGGCACTGATAGACGCCACTGATAGGCAGCACTGATGAGGAGGCACTGACAGGCATTACTGATAGGCACTAAAAGGCATCACTGATGGGCACTGGTAGGCATCACTGGTGGGCATCGCTGATGGGGCTGCACTGATAATCATTGCACTGAGTAGAGGAATGCTGATAACCGACACTTCCTATTTACACTGTGATCAGCTGTGGTTGGACACAGCTGAGCACATGGTAAAGAGCCTAGGTCATAGGTCATTTACCATGATCAGAGATGCGGTGTGTTTGTGTGACACACCACACCACCGATTGCCACACTGAGTGCCCCCGGGGGTGCGCGCGAGCGGCTTGTTCTGAAGGATGTCATTTGACATCCAGTAAGAACAATTAAACCACCGCCTGACCGTCCTTTTGCTTAGGATAAGAAGAGAAAAAAAACACAGCTGAACAGGAAGCATAGCCTGCATATGTAATGAAGAAAAATGGTGCACACACATAATGCTGAACTCCAGGAAAATGAAAAACCTAAGTTTATGAGATGAAAATGTGAGGCTACTACCCTTTTGCCTGTGATCAGACCACAGCCACATACACTGGCAAACTATCTTCTAGAAGTAGGTCGGCAACGAGGCATGACATCTACGTAACAATCTTCATTTACTTCAAATACATCCAGATAAGGGGGATGCACAATGCACAAACGTTGACGCATTTCAGCCTGGGTGTCAGAAACCATGAATCAGACTGAGATAGAAGTACAGTTAAATCACACTTGTTTAATAATAATAAAAAAAAGGTAAACGGAGTAAACGTAGTCAAAACATAGCCAAAGTTCAGGAACCGGAATGGATAGTCAGACAAGCCAAAACGTCAGGGAGCCAGAGATGAGCGTAGTAGAACAGCAAGCAGGATCTGGAGCCAGAAGGAATGTCAGCCAAGCAAGTCTTTGACAGCAACACAGGAAAGCGTCTCTAGAGATGTGACCAAGGTGAAGGCAGAGATTCTCTGGACTGGACGGCTTAAGTAGGCAGGACCGACGAGAAGGATATCATCAACAGCTGAGTAACTGTGGAGATATAGGATCTGGCAATTAGCCGACAGCCGAGTGGCCAGCTCAGAGAAGGAAGGGCTGAGCCCAGCCCTGACAGTGGGCTTTAGTCATAAAGCCCAACCCATATGCCTAAAGCCCACGTGGACTGAAACGCGTCAACGTTTGTGCATTTCAAAATGGTGGCTGTCTGCACACTGACATGGCTCCCTGTTGCATAAATATGAACAAGATGGGTAAAATATGGCTTCAGCTCCTGTTGTCCACCCGTAGAGAACTACTCAGACGTGTTTCACCCTTTCAGGGCTAAATCGTAGCGGCAAATATTTGTGCATTGTTCCATTGTACCCGTTTTCAGCAGACATTGGGCAGCTGTCGGCTGAGGTCACAAAGTCAGTCCAGGCTCAGGCAAGATCGCGACAATGGAGTCAGGATCCGCCCACATGCCTGGACCGGCACCCGGCTCAGCCTCTCAGTGAACCGCTGAGAGCCTGAGCCGGCCGCTCCAGCCCCCTTTACAGCCCAGCACTCCAGTGAGCAAGGCACCGGCTCTCTACTCACAGAGCCCTGAGAACTGAGCGATCGGCTGCGTTAGATCGCTTAGTTCTCAGTGTCAGAGCCGCCGGGGGACAGATGCAGCATCAGACCAATACCGCATCCACCTAGGTAAGTATGATTCTGAAAAAATCCCGTACATCTCTTTTAAGGCCCCTTTCACATCAGCGGGCCGATCCATTTTTTCAGGCGGACCTAATCGGAGCACCAATTGTTCTCTATGGGAAGGCGGATGTAAACGAACATGGTTCTGGTTATACCCGCCTGCATCCGATCTGATGCAGACCGCCAAAGACAGATGGCTGGGCACCCGTTTCCCATCAGTCCAGCAGATCGGATCACATGACAGTTTGGTGGAAACTGACAAGTGGTCCATTGCCATGTGGAGGTTCCATAGAGAACAGCGGGCTGCGTCCGTATTCCGCTCTGCATAGACCTGTCCTCCGCCTGCTCAGCAGGGATCAGCAGACAGATGAGCAGGCGGATCCGCTTGACCGAGTCCACCCCCATCTGAAAGGGGCTGAATTGAACAAGCTGAAGTTAGAAGCTGATTGGCTACCATGCACAGCTGCACCAGATTCTGTGTGCGCCAGTTTTAGTAAATCCCCCCCTATAGTGTACATACACAGTAATGCATATATACCAACATTAATGCACGATAACATTAATTACAATACATTTTCATTACCTTCATCGTATTAAATAAAAGGATACAGATTTCCCCTTTAAGCCTTGCAGAGTGATAAAAGTTTAGAGTGTGAAATCCAGCTAACGGAAACGGCAGAATTGTGTGTGAATTGAACCTGAACCTTTCTTTCCGCCCTCTGTCATCCATCACCGACGGTCCTCTGATAATCCCCATTTTCTCCTATTGAGCATCTGTTTATGGAAATCTATTTTTATTGTGTTATTATTGTCGTTATAGGAAAAGCAGTCCTGAAAATCTAAATGCCAATTTCACTAGTCCAAAATTGCTCCGCGTAGACAGTCATTGTTCGGGAATATTTTGTTTCTTACGTGATGATAACCAGTGACATGAAAACAGTCTAAAGCGAACTGTTTATTTGAAAGAAAAAAAAAAAAGTAACTTTGTAATAAATAGAATGGATTAAAGACACATTGCAGACAGATTTAAAATGTTTTTCTCTTATAAATTCTTTACAGTAATGTTTTCCCTGGATAAAGCGGGTGGGACAGATAAGACTGAAGGGAAGGAACTGTCTCATCTTTCAATGGTTGGCGTAAGGATGGCCATAATAAGATAGGCACAAGAATTAAATGTGACGTGTTTAACAGATAACAATAGGGGGCATGGAAGACATCAAGTACAAGAAATAAGGGCCCATTCACATAAACGCACGGGGTATTGTGTGCTAGAGATGCACATTTTACCACAACACACAAAACTGTGAACCATGGTGCTTTGGGGTCAGGCATGTACTGGCCATCGGGACTACCGGGAGTTTCCCGGTGGGTTGATGGCTCAGTGGGCTGGTCCGGTGCAGTCCTGGAGCCGCTCCTCTCTGACACTGATGTAAGGGGGCTGCTGATGGGGACACTGATGTAAGTGGGGTGCTGATTGGGACACTGATGTAAGGAGGCTACTGATGGAGACACTGATGTAAGGGGGCTGCTGATGGGGACACTAATGTAAGGAGGCTACTGATGGAGACACTGATGTAAGGGGGCTGCTGATGGGGACACAATGATGTAAGGGGGCTGCTGATGGGGACACTGATGTAAGGGGGCTGCTGATGGGGACACTGATGTAAGGGGGCTGCTGATGGAGACACTGATGTAAGGGGGCTGATGGGGACACTGATGTAAGGGGGCTGCTGATGGGGACACTGATGTAAGGGGGCTGCTGATGGGGACACAATGATGTAAGGGGGCTGCTGATGGGGACACTGATGTAAGGGGGCTGCTGATGGGGACACTGATGTAAGGGGGCTGCTGATGGGGACACTGATGTAAGGGGGCTGCTGATGGGGACACTGATGTAAGGGGGCTGCTGATGGGGACACTGATGTAAGGGGGCTGCTGATGGAGACACTGATGTAAGGGGGCTGCTGATGGGGACACTGATGTAAGGGGGCTGCTGATGGGGACACTGATGTAAGGGGGCTTGCTGATGGAGACACTGATGTAAGGGGGCTGCTGATGGAGACACTGATGTAAGGGGGCTGCTGATGGGGACACTGATGTAAGGGGGCTGCTGATGGGGACACTGATGTAAGGGGGCTGCTGATGGGGACACTGATGTAAGGGGGCTGCTGATGGGGACACTGATGTAAGGGGGGCTGCTGATGGGGACACTGATGTAATGGTGATTTGAGCCTAAATGAGCACACAGAAGGTAGGTTCAGACAAAGTCCGCTAGACAGTATAATCACTATGCCAAGGTAACTTAGAATAGAGTACTGTACCACTAGACTGGGATTAACTCTTAGCATAAGCAATAGGTGAAGGTCTCTGTATAGCAGCTGTAAAAGAGCAGTCTTTAGTCCTAACTCTTCAGCCGGCTAGTTTTGGGGCCCAGTTGTACCGTTGTAACACGCAAAACCAGTCCCAGTCAAGCCTGCAGACAGCAATAGGGCTATTAGAAAGCTGTATGGTCAGTCCCTAAAGTGCCTAATCTCTCTAGCAGCAGACAGTAAATCCCCCACAGCAGCAGCTCACCAGTCCCAGGGATCCTGCAGCTCACCATCTGGTCACACACAGCCATTAGTCCTATCTCTGCTTTGCACCCAGGTGACTCTGGCTGTCGGCACCTCCAAATTCAGCACTTCAGATTTCGCTCAGGCCACTGATATGCAACTGAGATCCCCCTAATACTAAAGATCGGGCATTGTTTACTCCCACTGGGCACAGTCCGGCCAACCTAAAGTCTGAAGGAAAGTAACCTGGACCTTTAGAAAGTTTGGAGACCCCTGCCAGTTTTCCATTGTAGCCTACAAGCTATATTCATGACACTGTTTGTAAATCCTTGTTTTCTAAACCGTAGATGTGCTACAGGCCAGCACTGTGATTGTTGTAATAATTCTTCACTTCAAAGCAGCCCTGTACCAGTGACACCAATACTGGTGAAATCACACCCTGTATGTGTGTGCATTTGTGTGTGTGTGTATGTATGTGTGTGTGTGTGTTTGTGTGTCTGTATGTGTGAGTGTATGTACAGTGTGTGTGTGTATGTGTGTGCGTGTATGTGAGTATATGTATATGTCTATGAATGTGTGTGAGTGTATGTGTGTGTGTGTGTGTCTATGTGAGTGTATGTTTGTGTGTGTGTGTGTATATCTGTATGTAAGTGTGCATGCTTGTGTGTATGTGTGTGTGTGGGTATGTGATTGTGTGTATGTACCGTGAGTGTATGTATGTGTGTGTATGTCTGTATGTAAGTGCGCATGCTTGTATGTGTATATGTCTTTTGAATATGTGTGTGTGTATATGTGAGTGTATGTATGTGTTTGTGTGTATGCATGTGAGTGTGTGCATGTATGTGAGTGTAT